>JAQJVL010000330.1:0-180000 GCA_035578905.1 Stictocephala bisonia | reverse complement strand
TGCAGACAGGTCCATGTCAAATGATATGAACTGTCATGCAGAGAGAAAGAACCAGAACAGACCCCTTTCCAAGGATTGTGGGTTCCTTAGAGGATGAATGCTAAAGAATGCAACTGGACATAATAACTGGATTATTGTGATGTCAAGCTTGAAACAATAAGTCTTACCGTCTCTCATGGCCACAATTGAAACTGATGTTGCAACTGCCTACCACCTTGCTACACTATTTAAATTAACTAAAACTAAAGAATTGTCCATCTATTTATAATTTTTAATTACTTATTTATTTAAGTCCTAACATTATGTATTACGCAGTTTATATAGTTTTTGTAAGATAAATACATAGAATGTAAGACTGCTTAGTACAAATTGTAGTGTATGTTGGACCTCGCTGACAAGTATGTTTTTTACTTAGCGCGGCCACGAAAAATGTAAAATGATTTCAATGAACTGTTCTATTCTACTCTGTTAGTCCGATATTAAGGTTTGATAATGTTCAGATAGCTGCTTCCCTAAATCTCCTTTAAATAATATGATACTGTGACATTATGTGACATTGTACTCAACATGACGTTATGAACTGTCACAGAAAATCCTGGAAGTGTCCATTCTTAATTACTATGCAATGTAATTAAACTGTAAATAAACTGCAATAAGGCATACAGAAAGGGGGTGGGTGGGAGGTGCATTGTCGTATATGAAGGAAAAATTTAGAACCACGAGTTCTTTTGCAAAACACAAATATAGCGTCTTTTGAAGAACGTAAGCACTAATTTTACCAATTTGATATTTTTAGTCATTCTCACAGTAGGCCTAGTTTACAATTTTTTCGCATTAACCTTTTTCGTATTCTACAGTTAACGGAGATAGGATAAAAATTGCATTTCTATAATATAAACCATAGCACTTAATAGTCTATAGATTGAATTAAAGTGAATCCCTGTATGAGAATTTTAGCAGATGCTTCCTAGTAGATCGCTGGTATCAGCTGATCAAATCCAACAAGGAGTTAATCGGATTTACAACAGACAGCTCCTTGGCTTACGAGGAGGTTATCTGCTAATCCCTCGGGACCTCGTATGTCATCAAAAGGGGTGAGACAATAGAACTCGGGACCGTATTCCGTCGTCGGGCCAGTGGCGCTTGATGGACCAGAGATGGGAGGCGGACGCCGATGACTTTTTAATGCAGAGGGACTTAACGGATGAAATCCCCGGCCGGATGGACGGACACGTATTAACATGTCACCCGGTGGATTAGCGGGACAACCACGACGGCAGCCGGTGACCGGTAGCCCGGTAAGAGGTTTTTTATCGATTCCATAATCGCGGTCAATTTAAATAATAGCTTTGAACGGCGGCGCGGTCCCGGGCGTTTTTGCCCTTTTCGGTGTCAGAGGCACTTACCAAGTCAAACATGTCACTTCCCTCCCCACCTGAGTGCTGTCGCCCACCACAAGACAACACGGGGATGACAAGATGCTGCTGATAGCTGTGGCTTGCTGACGTAAACATGGAAATAGCATTCGTTCTACCTTACTGCCTTGAATTGCATCATTTACGACCCAGTCATTATCCAATTAAAGCGTTTTGTTATAGTCTACTTAATAACCCAAGAATCATGAAGTTATAATTGATTTTTAATATACTGTACCAACAACAGTAACTTTACAACTTCATACAACATTACAGAACTATGTACGTCTTCAAAAATTATCACAGTGTCCAAATAACATAGAACAGAAACGTATATTGAGTGTACGTCACACAGGTGTGTCGGAAATGTCCTATCTAAATTCTTGCTCGAAATTTTAATTTCGTGAAACTCTAGAATAAGAATTTGAATATGCTGAACACCGCCAACTGACGAAAAATATTGGGTAGTTCTGAAAATTTTGTAGTGGTTAATTGCTTCCCAAATAGCTTTTTAAACATGTTGTGTCTCATTTACTATCATCAGTAATACTTTCTGATTTTTTTACTAATAAAATGATTTCTCATTTAAAGTCACCACTTTCAAAAGATAAAAAAGTTAAGAAAACAATCATAGTAGAAGTAATGTACAATGTACAAATACATTAAAGTTCAAACGTGAAAACTTGTTAGTAGTTTCTAACAAAATATCTATGGTTATGTTAAAAGCATATACTTTTTAACAGAGTAAATAGAAATATAGATCACATCTTTTGGCAGCAGTGATTGCTTAAAGGCAGTTACCATTGATGTAAATCTTAGTGCCATAAATGTTAATTTCCAAATAAGTACTATGAAAATAGATAATTGTCAATATTAGTTGGAAATAAATTCATTTATTCATTTTTTCATTTATTCATCTTCATAAAATTGTATTCAAAATTACTACATTTATCTTTCGAGATTTTGAGGAGGGACTGACAAGGTTGCTGTCTCTGCCATCTGCACTGGAGAACTAACTACTCGACACCAATTCAGCACACTCTCGGATATGAACTCTATTTTTCTCTGTTTATTTCCTTACTATAACACCTTGAATGAGTGGAATCACATTTCTGTCACTAATATCAGAGGAAAAAGTAGTTTCACTTCCGGCACTATAGTAGAAAGTGCTGTTACTGGACCGGGTTGAGTAGTTGAAACTCAAACATAAGGGGTCCAGAAGGTGATTACAAAGGACGCTTTATTAACCATATTTTAAAGTGTTGGGTTGTATATACAGAGAAGTATAGCTTATTCCACGTAGGCTACTTTTGAGTGAACAGCAAGCAGACCGTCCAAAAATACGGTTTTCACCGTTGTCCTAGCAAACTCAATTGGAATTGGTATACTCAGCCAGTTCAATCTTGTTCGTGACAGACTGCTCATCGTGTAGCGAAAACTACTGCACACTTTTTACCTGGACCAGCACTATTACCCGTAGGTCTGTGCGTGTGACCTTGCCGTATTAGTTTATTCGCACACCACTATAACACCTTGTCAGTCCTAAACAAAAATAACACATACTTCCATTTGGGAAACATTTCAAGTAAGCGACTTAGGTGCATAGTAACTTATATAGGAGAACATTTGTAATGTAAACCTAAAAATTGAGTCCATTGTTTTTTAATAACTATATTCACTAATGTTACATTAAACGTGGATTATTAATGCGTTGTTCAATTAATTACATAAGATTGTTACAGGAAATATCATGTAATGTTTAACATGATCCGAAAGGACGTTTTGGTTTAATAGAATAAAAATCTATTAATGAACTGCTCCAATACTTATAAAAATGTCAGGTAACGGTTAAAGATTGAAATATTCATAAAAGATTTTATTCTATATTAACAGATATGTAAGTAAATTAAAACATGTAACCTTAAAAATAACGTATGAGGGATTCGTTTTTATGCCCCATAAGGTAAGATGAAACTAAAATTATTTTAATGTATCTAAATGCAGTTAACTGCTAAATTCTTCAGGATAAACATTGTACAATTTGTCTCAATTTGTAATTCAAGCAATTTATAAAGCAACCGTAGTAACACGTTAGGTTGTAAAAAACTAAATCTAGGTCAAATTAAATTGAAATTAGGTTAAATTAAAAGTTTACTCACTCTTTTCAAAGTACTGTATATACAGTATTCCTAACTGTTATTACAATTGATATAATTAGGTCTACATACTAACTAGTTAATCGATACTCTTTAGTGTTAACGATCAGTTTCTAGGTGTATGTCTTTGCTGTTAGAGTGCAATACAGTATATTTAAATATGTCTATAACAAATTGCATTTTAACAAATGATACAGTGTTTTTTTAGTATTTCTAGTTCATAAAATTGTAGTATCTTTAGTTTGATAGTTATTTAATTTCATCAAATTCTACGTTTTTTACGGTCAAAATGTTCACATGATAGCATTTATTTATTTACTAACAATATTTGAGGATATTGTAGGCGTTAGGTTCTATGCTCGGTCCTCTTAAAACCAACTCGGCGTCCGTTCAATGGTTCAACTGTGATGTCCATGTTAGATGGTAGTCAGTGTGTTGATGTTATGTAGGAGAGATAACTGAGTGTCTGGCTTGTCAATTAGCTGAAAATCGCACCAATACTACGTGGTTCGGATTCCAAGTAAAGCTGTAGGTCCCTTAATTTGCCCTAGCCATTGGACTAGTATTAATAAATGGCTCTTCCTAAGGAGCAGTCGACCTTAGCTATTAACAATGACTATACTCGATCATCTACACTCGTCACACTCATTCGCCAATGACGATCGGTGTCTTACTAATGAATCAAGTACAACTATCGTAGATCCAGAGTTATTCCTAATGATGCGTTGTTATAAAGTAAGTGTACTCCAACAAAAATGTATTAGCAATAATCAACTTCACAACATAATTTTAATCCTACTGTGACACAAATTTTAAAAATTGTAGTACAGAGTATTTATTGTAGCATGTGGGTTTCTTCTAAAAAGGTTTGTGTTTTAATAAAATTACAAGAAATATAAAACACGCAAATAATAATTATCTTGAAAGTCTTAAAATAAATAATATAAATCTAAGAATGAGCAGTAAATTAATTTTTTAAAGAATCAAAAGGTATTGTAACTGCCCTGTAAGAATCATGTGGCAAGACTATGAAACAAATAGCAATTTATGTTGAATTATGGTAGATAAATAAAAGCATATTATCTAAAGACAATGTGATGTTGTATATATTTAAAATATTTTCCAATAAATTTTCCTTTAGGTATGTGTTCTGTGTTATCCTAATAAGTTATTATTTTAAAAACTCTTATTTAAAACACTGAAGTTTTATGTTCAAATAAGGTTTTACATTAAACATAAAATTTCATTGATATGAAGTTGATATGAAAAGAACAATTTTTTTGTTATTTAAAAATATTTTGACAACTAATAAATCCTCTGTAGAAGGGAGGGTTGGGTTCCTCAAAGGCGCCTCTCTCTTGACTGCAAGTCAAACATCGGTCCGTCGAGAACGTGTGTGGCCACCCCAGGCCACGGGTCCGCCGTGTTCCTCCAGAAGGGTTGCTCTCCATCTACAAACGTTACATTTTTGCCGGTCTTGGACCAAGTTCTTTGCCCTGAGTAAACAGCCCTAATAGCCAATTTGCCCGCTCAAATAACCCTTAACCCTAGCCCGCGGCCAATCAGTTGCTGTACAAACACTGGCCAGTAATCGATGTCTACGCCCCTCATCTGACGTAATTTTAATATTAGTACTATTCATCCCATTTGACCCTCGTGTATTACATTTTCTAATACCTAAGACCAAGGATGTTGTAAGCCATTGAAGGTGTCGATTGTCATCTGCCTTTACAGTTAAAAAAACTTTGATAATTAATCGACGTAGTTGAGAGTTAAAATTATTTATCAGGAAAATTTATTATAAATTAAATTATATCACAAACCCATAACACCTCACAGGCTAATACTTCATTTTCTTACCTAGTGACAGATTTTTGTGATTTTCAAATAAACAAACAACTTTTTCTAAATATCTGACATTCATATTACTATTAATTTTGTGTTATAATTTTCTCTTTTCTTATATTTATGGCCAATTTAACATTTCGTAAATAAAATTTCTTTTTATTTTTAACAAAACCCTGTTATTTGTTTCCTTAAAATGTAAAAAAGGGATGACCTATAAAATAGGGATTGTGATCTTGTCGATGATTCGCCCTCGTACCAGATGTCAGCCTGCTCCTAGAGTTCCTTCTAATGGAGACCTACTGCTTGAACCTCCAATGCCAACTGACCATCCTGAACGAAAGTTGCAAGCTTATGCAATCAGCTGGTGTCAACAAGTCGAAACACTCCCTCCCCCACGCGCCTACAGTGAAACCAACATGACCGAGTATTTCTCCCCAATACTTACGTTTTTATTCCCTTTAATTACTTTATTCAGAGTAATATTATAAAATTTCCTTTTTTATTTAAACTCTTATTTTTAATTCATAATTTTGTTTTATTAAACTTAGTTTATCGTTAATTATTATTATTTTATGTTGTACACGGTACAGATTGATATTTATTTATATACCATTCTGCCAAACAGCTTTCGCAGTTAATTACTTTACAGAAAAGCATGAAAAAATTAATATCATCACAGTTCACACTAAACACTTCTGTTCACTTCTCTCTTCTGAAGATTATTCACTTTCTTCATAACAAAAATTACAACATAAAGTAGTACATCAGTATTAAAACTTAAATTAAATATTAAATAATCCTAACAAAATAAAATTCTATTAGTTTATGATCTAAAAATAAATACCGGTGAGTTTTAATTCAGCTAACCCCCAACTTTTTTCTACGGTTAATATAAGATTTCCTTTTCGATTTACAATTAAATTAATACTAGTACATTTACTATCTTACTAGGGTATCTAAGAATTAATAGGAGTCAACTTCAAAATTTAAAAGAGAAACGTGGTCATGTGATCTATCATTTAACATCGCGATTTCAAGCCTAAAATGATATTGCAATCAGAATTTGAAAAGAATGTGTCGTTATTTAGTTATTATCAATAAAAAAAAAACCACTATTTTCAAAAACAGTTTCTTGCAAAAGACCTGGCACAGAAAACAAATCTGCCGTAGCAACGACCTGAAGGGTCGTCTGTCGGGTTGACATAATTCCAACTCAATTGTTGACTAGTCTCTGCAATTATACAAGTACAAAAGAAACCGGAATCACGTTGCTAATTGAAATAAATCATTATACTCTTTAACATTTTTATACAACTTTACAAAAAGAAAAATTAGTTAACAATACTGTACAACTATAAATGCAATAATAAATACAACTATCAAACTATAAGTGCTACATTAAACATACTATTGTAATTTAAATGTTTCCCCTTTTTCTAAAAAAAAACTGTTTTCACAGTTACAATTAAATTAATATAGTTTGATGGTTGACGATAGTTTGGTATGTATTCATAACGAAGACCTGTTTGATATAATCCAAGGCGCCGTTCGAATTATTGTATTGCCAATTGTAGGTGACCTGGTTGAGGAATGTTGAGCGAAGTCGAACAATATAGTTGGGATAACGGTCACACCATCATCCAAGTAACTATCTCAACAAATTGTCTTCCTTGCAAAATAATTGAGTTTTTAAAGTTGTCCCTCCATTTCTGTATCAATTCATTCCTACAATGTAGATAAGATGGGGCTTGTCAAAAACGATTCTAAAATGATTCTAAATTATATAAAATATCCAAATAATCAGTTTTCAAATTCCATAGATAACAATTGTCTTTTACATATACACGACTCATCGTAAAGGGAACGCTGCAACGGTGATACCGGTAATTCTCATAGTTTGGGAGCGTGCTAAGCAAACTTGTCACGTGCCAAGGTATTCAGCAACTGGTGTGCGGTCGGCAGGTCAGGGCATGTGTCATCTAGATGTCGTGCAGGACGGCAGTGGCCGGCTAGGGTTACCGCGCCGCACCAGAACAGAGGACATCTAGATTGTTGTCACGGCATTCTTCTGTCACCGCTATGGCTTGTCTTGCTGTCCTTTCTCTTACTCGCACGCACGCTCATATCATATCTGCGGCAGCATGACTCCCACTGGGAGCCCAGTTAGTACGGTTATGTATGTGTACAATACTGGATGTATCATATTCCATATTTCTTCTTCGTTGACAAGTTTGTGCAGCCTGCAAAGCGCAACCATCTTCTAGGTGAATCACTTTGTCTCAGCTTCCTGTGTAGGACAAAATGACGAATAGTTACAACTATGGAACGTCATTGTAATATATGAGACTTTGTGTCACCTTCCAAAATCCGTGTTCATACTGTAAAGCCTCTGTTACATCTCACCTTAAATTTCTTCAGTCTTGTTGGAAAATTCGGTATTCATCAGGTTGTGGGGTGAAATGAAAAAAAAAAAAATAGATCAGACTCATAATGTTTAAAGTATAATGAGATGATTGGAATTCAATTTCTGTCATTACTTACTGTTGGTGATGTCTGATTTAAAATCGAATTGGTAGTAAGATTAGCCTATACCCAATATTTACTACAGGCACAACCTAATACGTATAAACTTTGCAACAGCTGTTGCGTTCATAACATAGAGGAAAATTTATCCTTTTTATGTAAATCTTCAGAGGCGTAATTTTCTTTGCTGACGTTTCTCTGTATTTTTGATGATAGTACCTAATGATCTTATAATATATCTTGTCTTATATCAGTTGTGTCTCACAGAGTAATAATATTAGTCAGGACCATTAAGCGTTAGAAAATGTATCACTATTTACATTCTCCTTTATCGATAAGGCAGGGTGTGGAGTGCCATAGATTAATGCAACATATAAATTGTTATTCATGAGACATTAAAAAAAATGGCAACAATGATTTTCATTTATTTGGTAATATTTCAATAATAATTTCAAAAATTAACAACATCTGTTTATTCATTTTAAACTCAAAAAATCTTAAATTTATTGTTTCCGTAAATGTTGATAATATAAGTTTCCGTTCAATTGTTCAAAAAACAAAGGGCAGTATAACACCTAATAACCTAAACCAATACTGATCATGACACTAAGGAAAAACGGTCTGGAAACTACTCAGTGCATGTTGGTTTATAATATAATCGCTATGGAGATCATAGTACTGCAATCTGTCACATGACAGAAATGCTGCCTATTTGAATGTTAGAATATCATACATGCATTACGATGTTATACCTTTCTTGCCAATGTATTACGTTACTAACCGTTTATATCATTAGTTGTTCATAGTTTGTCCAAAAGTTCATAATAATTAATTACAAGTAATGTACATTCACTTCCTTTATCGTTATTGAGTTTAATACATTAAGAAAATTTTTGGTAGCTGACCTAAGGTACATCAGTGATTTCAGTTGATGTCTAATTAACGAAGAATTGGAATAATCAACTTTAAAAAAACGCTTTCCGCTTATTGTTCTAGAAAACAAGGCGGACGTACAACAACCAAGGGATAAACAAATACTTTGTTTGTTCTTAACGATACCTTTAAAGAATGACAAACTACAGTACGTATGCCATGTTGATATTTTAAACATCTTCAACTTAAGATGTTTGTATTTTTTCCAAAATTTACGCGTTGTGTTGACCAATACAAAATACTTAATACAATTAAGAGCTTCTGACCCTTTTTTCTAGATTAATATTTGAAATTTATAGAATAACTCAAGGTCATTAGTTTTCAGGGGAGTGTCAAAATTTCAGACTCTAATAGTCAAGTTAAAGCTATTTCAGCTTATTTTAAACAAGGAACTTAAAAAGGGAAATTCAAACTTTGTTTGTTTATCAATTAAAAATTACCTTAGATGTTGAATTCACACTTCGATTTCGAAGGAATTTCAAAATGCGTAGGGACAATTATGAAAATATTTTAATATTAACGCGGCATCAGTGGCTGTTTTATAGGCAAAATTTTGATTTTGATGTATAACTAAATGAAAATTTGTGGTGTATCCGTGATGTCAAATTGCACAAGGAATTGCCTTTTCAACAGACTTAAATGGATTCTAGTTATTAATCCTAGATTTGAACCCCACTATTTCGAGGAATAACAAACTTGAATTTTTTAATTACTCGCAGTGGTTAGGAAATATATGTTAGTCTGAAAATTGCGCTTTACAAATCATCTCTCACTGTATCAAGTTATGTAACAAAGTTTCAGTAAGGCGAAAAGTTTACAATCATCACTATTACAAAGAGAACAACAAAGTAATTGTATGAAATCTGAAAGCCAGGAAAATGTTGTTCCAGGAAATTGATAAGAAAGTTTTTTCTTGAAAATTTAAAATTCTGAAATTTATACAATTTATAGAAAACATTCCTGTCAACTACGCACGGTACAGAAGTATAATGCCATACATCAACGGGGTTTAGAATAACAACAGTGTAACATTTATATTGAGTGAAAACTACATAAAATTCCGTTTTTATTTTGTTCCATTCAAGATACAAATTATTAAAACTTATAACAATGGTTTTAAATTAAAAAATGCACATGTGATAACGTACGATTGATCGAGGAAAGCAATGGTGTGATTATATTTTTCATAGCCTTCTTAGTTTTTTAGTTAACAACTTTGAAATTCGGGTACACATAATAGCTGCGCTGACAGTAGGTCTGTGATCCAAGGCAGGTCCTTAATTTAAATGTTAATTTGCATTAAAACCATGTTAAAAGTGTAAATGAGTCCCTTCCATGCACCATAAATCTAGGGCCAATGGCTCCTCATATGTTAGTGAATCTGAACTCAATATTTAAAAAGTAAAGCTTTTGCTTTCCGTGCAGCCTTGGGCAAAATCCAGCGTAAAGAAAACCAACACCCGTGTTCGTTTTCAATCTACAAGTGTAAAAAGATTATCAAAGGCGCTTCTGATAAATAATCGAGCTCAGGTCCTGTTTAAATAGAGAAATTAAAAAGCTAATTCTGATTTCTGCTTGGGGTGGTCTGGTGGGGAAGGTTGGTCCAGCGAGGGGGTGGCGAGTCTTTGAGAGCTAGTAATTAAGATTTTCAAGAAAGAACGTGGTTGAATTTGTTCTCTCTGGTTAAAACGAAATATATCTGCTCATATCTCACAAAGTTTTTTTATTTGCTTCGAAGTATTTATTCGCCAGAAGAACGACAGAGATAAAAGAAAAGAAAAAATCAATAGCACATTTTTATTCATTCAGTTATATATGCTTGAGATTCAGCATTATACAGCCAATGCCAAATACAGAAGTATAATTATTTTCAATAATAAACAGTTAGGAATTAGTAATTTTTCTTCGCTTTTAAACAGTAAACAAAGATTGTGGCATCACGTCTTTTAAACAGTAAACAAAGATTGTGGCATCACGTCTTTTAAACAGTAAACAAAGATTGTGGCATCACGTCTTTTAAACAGTAAACAAAGATTGTGGCATCACGTCTTTTAAACAGTAAACAAAGATTGTGGCATCACGTCTTTTAAAGAGTAAACAAAGATTGTGGCATCACGTCTTTTAAACAGTAAACAAAGATTGTGGCATCACGTCTTTTAAACAGTAACAATGATTATGGCATCACGTCTTTTAAACAGTAAACAAAGATTGTGGCATCACGTCTTTTAAACAGTAAACAAAGATTGTGGCATCACGTCTTTTAAACAGTAAACAAAGATTGTGGCATCACGTCTTTTAAACAGTAAACAATGATTGTGGCATCACGTATTTTAAACAGTAAACAAAGATTGTGGCATCACGTCTTTTAAACAGTAAACAAAGATTGTGGCAAACCAGTCTTTTAAACAGTAAACAAAGATTGTGGCATCACGTCTTTTCATTACCATCACATAATTTATAAATTGACCATTGCTGTTAAAATGATATTCAAAAGAAGTGAACATCACGCAAAAAAGAAATGTATTAAGATATAAGTACAAAATGTACATAATATTATGGCGATCGATTTCGGCAAACCTCGTTTACCTTTCTCAGACACTCACTAGACAAAGGAATCGATCCCCATAATATTTGTACGTTTTGTATTTATAATAAATATCTGTTACGTGACATTCCCTTGATTTTTATTTCTACCAACACCTAACATGCCAACTAAGAAACTAAACGATATTCAGAATCGTTAAAAACTAATATTATTTGGATAGCTTAAAACCTATTACAAACAATTAATAAACTTAATTTGTTGTATAGTCGAAAAAACCGACTTGAAAGATAAATACATATAAGGCCTACTAACCTTCTCTCACACAAGTTTCTTGCTTATTATCCAATCTCTTCCATATTACACAACTCCAACCTAGACTAGAAACAATAATATAATGTTTGAATTGTGTCAGGTGATGATCAATAATGATGAACTAAGAGACGCAAGTACTATGAGTTGTAGATTGTACTTATGAATTATCGGGAGGCTGGCAAGAAAAAGCCATACGATATACAGTAGGCCTATATAATGATGAACAAGCAGAAATAAATATATACCATTTCATAAAAAATTTACAGTACAAAGTTCTTGTGCCACTTAATTAATAGCATTGCTCTCCATATACACAAAGCTGCAAAACTTCGATTGTATTTATATAAATTATGTAACATACACGATTTTCTCACATTTCTTGTCGTTTAGACGTCTTCATCTCCAAACCTGTTAGCCTCAATAAATACGTGGTAAGCGATAATATACTCTCAATTATAGCCATAACTATGTAAATTAAGTTCCAGAGCTAAACAAATACCTTAGTAATAAAGCGTTTACAATGAACTGTAAGAGCTTTCATCATCCAACCCAATCGACATAAAATTTCACAATTCCTCCAACCAACCCAATCGACATCATATTACACAACTCTTCCTCCAACCCGATATCCTCCACATTACACAACTCTTGTATTCAACTAATATCCTCCATATTACACAACTCCTGCATCCAATCCAATCTCCCTTATATTACAAAAATCCTTCATCCAACCCAATCTCCATCATATTACACAATCCCTCCATCCAACCCAATATCTTACATATTATACAACTTCTTTATTCAACCCAATATCCTCCATATTACACAACTTCTGCATCCAACCTAATCTCCCTTATATTACACAAATCCTCCATCCAACCCAATCTCCATCATATTACACAACATCTCCATCCAACACAATCTCTCTTATATTACACAAATCCTCCATCCAACCCAATCTCTCTTCTATTACACAAATCCTCCATCCAACCCAATCTATCTTCTATTACACAATTCCTCCATCCTCCCCAATCTTCTTCAAATTCACACAACTCTTGAATCCTTCTGAAGATTCCTACAAACACAGAACTTATATATCCAATGCCGTTCGAATTATTGGAATTATTCGAAATATATATTTATTTTGTTAAAAATTAAAAATGTTGTGCTTTATTAAATTCGTAGATCTTATTTATCACACAGGGCGGTTAAACCTAGATTTAAAAAATACTAGCGTTATAATATTAAGTATATAAGTAGTATCCTATATATTGAAACAATCGGGTCATTTAGTTAACTCACTTTCTAAAATCATTACTTCACCGATTTTGATGATTTTTTTGTTCAAAACATAATTTTTATTTCTAAGTCGTAACGGAGCTGGATTTTTGAAATTCCCATAGGTTTTCGTCCTACACGGCGTCAAAGATGCAATGTTATTCTTATGGAGATTAATTTTAGTTCACCAGCTGACGGGATAAACAGATGTGAAATGGTCCTAACAAATTGTTAGGTTAAACATAGAGAGCAGCACAGTAAAATATGAAGTTTATTATAAAAAAGCGAATGGATGTCTGTTTGTATATTATCATCAATCGTTAAATAAAATTAAAACATTTGAAATAGGCTCAGCTTAGTAATAACATTGGTTGTTTATAATTATTATACTATAAATGGAGTGCAAATAAAGTGCAGTGAGTAAGCTACTGTAAATGAAATCCAATAATATGATTTTACTTAATACAGTTTAACAACTACTATTTGGTGTCAACAGCCACATGCCGAGGCCGAGTGACGGGGTTGGCCCTAGTAATATAATTATTACATGCTTACTTTGCATTGCACACTACTTATTGTTTCTTAACTCCCTTTGCATGTATTTATAGTGTAATATTTGCTAAGAAATAACAATGAAAACTGACGAGTTTAAGCAGTTGATTTATTTGTTGGGTAAGTTAGCGTCTATAAATTTAAACATTAAACATACTGAGCAATTATAAAATTCAATACTGACGGCAAAATTAAAAAAAAATTACAATTGCCTCAAAGAGATGAGGAAGCAGATTGGAACATCCTCTTCACACAAAGTTACTTCACATTTCGCATTCCTTCAGTTACTTTTAATCCGGTCCTTTGGTACAGGCAGACATTTTTAATTAAACAGTTAACTCCAGGCATTCGCCAGATCAAACGAAGTCGTCTTCAGCATACCACTGGAGCGACTGTCTTCATTCTAACGTCTTTGAAGACATTTGCATTTTAAACGCCTTTGGCCTCTTCTTTTGTGACTCTAAAGTAAACGTGGTGATTTTCTAATTGAATTTGGCAAATATTTGTTTTTGTAGGGGAGCATATTTGTTGTCATAATGAATTTGCCGGTATCTTTGTTGAAAGGCCCGCCTTAAATGACAAAAATTGTCAGTAAATATAAACAAAAATTGCAGGAACTAGTGTCACTAGCTCCCTATTAATTTTGATCATTTGGAAATAGAAGAAACCATAATTGGGAAAAATTGTGACAAATAAGTTATTTTAACTCCATTACATTCTCATTCTAAGTATATTTATGTCCAGTGAAAACTTGTATAACTGAAAATTATTGGTGTTTTATATCCATATATACTTTATGATAATTTTAAAAATAGTAATTACAACGTATAGTACATCCATAGGCGTTCCATGTACCATAGGCCACTCGCATTTTATAGCGAGTGAACTGTTGCGATTTTTTCGAACCAGTATTGTTTCTCAAAACTACCATAACGTTGCACTAGGTGCCCCCCCCCCCACATAGATGGTCCATGATATAGCGTCCCCAATTGCAACTTATTAATTTCACAACTAGGTAGACCAAGGAAAGGAAAGTGTCACATAAATTTAAATTTGATATCGGAAGGCAGTTGTTGGTGATATCGAGGTTACATATAACTAACTGACTATACAAATATTTGTCATGGTATTAGGGAAAATGTACAAGTTATTAACTGGAACAGGCACTACGAGTGGCATTACCGTAATGAAGGAGGGGTGATAAAAAGAGAGCACTACTTTTATATCGTGTTGACCGTCTATAGTCACGCTTAGTCCACAAACTGCAGAAGTCAGGGTGACAATATATAGCATGGAAGTGAGAACTTCGTGTCTACTTAGTTTCCTGTGGTGAAGTCTATGATGGAATGTGAAGGATGCTGTATCACTCATGGTTTGACAACCATACTCAGTCCACAAACTGAAGAAGACAGAGTGACAATATATAGCATAGAAGTGAGAACTTCGTGTCTACTTAGTTTTCTGTCGTCAAGTCTATCATGGAATGTGAAGGATGCTGTATCATTCATGATTTGACACCACGCTCAGTCCACAAAGTGCAGAAGTCAGGGTGACAATATATAGCATGGAAGTGAGAACTTCGTGTCAACTTAGTTTCCTGTGGTGAAGTCTATCATGGAATGTGAAGGATGCTGTATCACTCATGATTTGACACCACGCTCAGTCCACAAAGTGCAGAAGACAGGGTGACAATATGTAGCATAGAAGTGAGAAATTCGTATCTACTTAGTTTTCTGTCGTCAAGTCTATCATGGAATGTGAAGGATGCTGAATCACTCATGATTTGACACCACGCTCAGTCCACAAAGTGCAGAAGACAGGGTGACAATATATAGCATAGAAGTGAGAACTTCGTGTCTACTTAGTTTTCTGTCGTCAAGTCTATCATGGAATGTGAAGGATGCTGAATCACTCATGATTTGACACCACGCTCAGTCCACAAAGTGCAGAAGAAGGGTGACAATATATAGCATAGAAGTGAGAACTTCGTGTCTACTTAGTTTTCTGTCGTCAAGTCTATCATGGAATGTGAAGGATGCTGTATCACTCATGATTTGACACCACGCTCAGTCCACAAAGTGCAGAAGACAGGGTGACAATATGTAGCATAGAAGTGAGAAATTCGTGTCTACTTAGTTTTCTGTCGTCAAGTCTATCATGGAATGTGAAGGATGCTGAATCACTCATGATTTGACACCACGCTCAGTCCACAAAGTGCAGAAGACAGGGTGACAATATGTAGCATAGAAGTGAGAACTTCGTGTCTACTTAGTTTTCTGTCGTCAAGTATATCATGGAATGTGAAGGATGCTGAATCACTCATGATTTGACACCACGCTCAGTCCACAAAGTGCAGAAGACAGGGTGACAATATATAGCATAGAAGTGAGAACTTCGTGTCTACTTAGTTTTCTGTCGTCAAGTCTATCATGGAATGTGAAGGATGCTGTATCACTCATGATTTGACACCACGCTCAGTCCACAAAGTGCAGAAGACAGGGTGACAATATATAGCATAGAAGTGAGAACTTCGTGTCTACTTAGTTTTCTGTCGTCAAGTCTATCATGGAATGTGAAGGATGCTGTATCATTCATGATTTGGCAACCACGCTCAGTCCACAAACTGCGGAAGAAAGAGTGACAATATATAGCATGGAAGTGAGAAGTATGTTTCTATCATGGAATGTGAAGGATGCTGTTTGATACCTCTAATGTTCGCAGAATATACCAGAGTTATTAACCATCTCTAATTCGTCAAACCACCAAATAAACATTAGCGAATATATATTTGTGCTGGAAGGACGGCAAACACGCTGCTCCAGATATTTATCGGTTTTAATTATAATATTGATGAAAGCTCTTACAGTTCATTGTAAACACTTTATTACTAAGGTAATTGTTTAGCTCTGGAACTTAATTTACATAGTTATGGCTATAATTGAGAGTATATTATCGCTTACCACGTATTTATTGAGGCTAACAGGTTTGGAGATGAAGACGTCTAAACGACAAGAAATGTGAGAAAATCGTGTATGTTACATATTTTATATAAATACAATCGAAGTTTTGCAGCTCTGTGTATATGGAGAGCAATGCTATTAATTAAGTGGCACAAGAACTTTGTACTGTAAATTTTTTATGAAATGGTATATATTTATTTCTGCTTGTTCATCATTATATAGGCCTACTGTATATCGTATGGCTTTTTCTTGCCAGCCTCCCGATAATCCATAAGTACAATCTACAACTCATAGTACTTGCGTCTCTTAGTTCATCATTATTGATCATCACCTGACACAATTCAAACATTATATTATTGTTTCTAAAAATAATTTAACACGATTAAACAATTTTAAAACAATTCTGATTATATTCAACGTTACCCTTTATTATCATTAACCTATCCACCTCTTCGTGTACATTTGATAAACTTATTTTGACATCAACTCATCTGAAGCTTTGTTAGAACAATGCCTGCCCCAACAAGAGCAAATGTATTTGGTATTTTCATTATACCCGCTGTCTTTTCCCGCCACAAATCACGGTTTAAGTCAGTTATTAGTTGAGACCTCGGAGGGTAGCAGCGAACTCCTGTGTGTCTTTTTATTAACCAAGGCCCATGATTCACAATTTGGCCGTGTGCGCTGTCATACAAGCCTGCCACATCTTGCCTCGACTCTTCAATTTATCTCAATAATTCTGATATATTTTTACATGCATAAACGAGGGACCGAGCGTCTACGACTCATTAAATTTGCATTACATAGCTAATAGTTTAGCCTTATTTTGTTGCATTGCAAATTCCAAGTTTGATGTTGTGTGTTTTCAACTTGTTTCAAGCAAGGAAAGATAACAACTAACAGTGTTAAGTATATGTTTGGATAAAGAGCTGTAATTTGAGTATGTTGACCTGATTAATTTTGATTAATATATCGAGTACATCAGCACGATTGTGGTTGTATTGATCGTGTTGAAACATCTCTAGATGTGCTGGTTGATTATATTAAAGACATGCGCTTTTTTAATATTCGGTATCTCTGTTTTTTTGTCATAATTTTGGTTTTTAAATGATCCTAGTTCATATCTTAGCTAGGGAAATATTTGGATTTTGCGTTTTTGTATCTTTGGTATTTTGTAAAAAAAAGGAAAGAAACGCCGTTAGCCATCTTTCGAACGTAAGTTGATAAATGTTTGATTATGGCTTAATTATTCTGCTCTAAAATCCACTCACTTTTCGTTATGTTATTCTCCATATAAAAAGTTCAATAATATTCCAGTTATATATAAAGAATATTGTAAGAACGTGTGAGTGGATTTTCACGAAGAATAATGAAGTATAGTGACTTCCACTCGTCATACCAATAATAGTATTTAATTTCAATATGAGATAGGGTGAAAGGATTGTAGAAAAAATTGGAACATAGAATGAAACAAGTATTGTTTGATTTCATGTTTAAACATGAAGCATGTACAAATCGTGTGTAGATTAAGGTTTATAATTCAATAATTGAAAATTAACCTGACATTGAAAAGGTAAATAGAATAATAATAATACGACAATATACTTACACACCTCCACCACGTTTATATGAACCATCGAAGTTATACAACAACATACTTACCCACCTCTTCCACGTTTATATGAACCATCAAAGTTATACAACAACATACTTACACACCTCCACCACGTTTATATGAACCATCGAAGTTATACAACAACATACTTACCCACCTCCACCACGTTTATATGAACCATCGAAGTTATACAACAACATACTTACCCACCTCCACCACGTTTATATGAACCATCGAAGTTATACAACAACATACTTACACACCTCCACCACGTTTATATGAACCATCGAAGTTATACAACAACATACTTACCCACCTCCACCACGTTTATATGAACCATCGAAGTTATACAACAACATACTTACCCACCTCCACCACGTTTATATGAACCATCGACGTTATACAACAACATACTTAAACACCTCCACCACGTTTATATGAACCATCGAAGTTATACAACAACATACTTACCCACCTCCTCTACGTTTATATGAACCATCGAAGTTATACAACAACATACTTAAACACCTCCACCACGTTTATATGAACCATCGAAGTTATACAACAACATACTTACCCACCTCTTCCACGTTTATATGAACCATCAAAGTTATACAACAACATACTTAAACACCTCCACCACGTTTATATGAACCATCAAAGTTATACAACAACATACGTACCCACCACCTCCACGTTTATATGTACCATCGAAGTTATACAACAACATACTTACCCACCTCCACCACGTTTATATGAACCATCGAAGTTATACAACAACATACTTACCCACCTCCTCTACGTTTATATGAACCATCGAAGTTATACAACAACATACTTACCCACCTCCACCACGTTTATATGAACCATCGAAGTTATACAACAACATACTTACCCACCTCCACCATGTTTATATGAACCATCGAAGTTATACAACAACATACTTAAACACCTCCACCACGTTTATATGAACCATCGAAGTTATACAACAACATACTTACCCACCTCTTCCACGTTTATATGAACCATCAAAGTTATACAACAACATACTTACACACCTCCACCACGTTTATATGAACCATCGAAGTTATACAACAACATACTTACCCACCTCCACCACGTTTATATGAACCATCGAAGTTATACAACAACATACTTACCCACCTCCACCACGTTTATATGAACCATCGAAGTTATACAACAACATACTTACCCACCTCCACCACGTTTATATGAACCATCGAAGTTATACAACAACATACTTACCCACCTCCTCTACGTTTTATGAACCATCGAAGTTATACAACAACATACTTACACAGCTCCACCACGTTTATATGAACCATCGAAGTTATACAACAACATACTTACCCACCTCCACCACGTTTATATGAACCATCGAAGTTATACAACAACATACTTACACACCTCCACCACGTTTATATGAACCATCGAAGTTATACAACAACATACTTAAACACCTCCACCACGTTTATATGAACCATCGAAGTTATACAACAACATACTTACCCACCTCCACCACGTTTATATGAACCATCGAAGTTATACAACAACATACTTACCCACCTCCACCACGTTTATATGAACCATCGAAGTTATACAACAACATACTTACCCACCTCTTCCACGTTTATATGAACCATCAAAGTTATACAACAACATACCTAACCACCACCTCCACGTTTATATGAACCATCGAAGTTATACAACAACATACTTACCCACCTCCACCACGTTTATATGAACCATCGAAGTTATACAACAACATACTTACCCACCTCCACCACGTTTATATGAACCATCGAAGTTATACAACAACATACTTACCCACCTCCTCTACGTTTATATGAACCATCGAAGTTATACAACAACATACTTACCCACCTCCTCTACGTTTTATGAACCATCGAAGTTATACAACAACATACTTAAACACCTCCACCACGTTTATATGAACCATCGAAGTTATACAATAAAATACTTACCCACCTCCACCACGTTTATATGAACCATCAAAGTTATACAACAACATACCTACCCACCACCTCCACGTTTATATGAACCATCGAAGTTATACAACAACATACTTACCCACCTCCACCACGTTTATATGAACCATCGAAGTTATACAACAACATACTTACACACCTCCACCACGTTTATATGAACCATCGAAGTTATACAACAACATACTTACCCACCTTCACCACGTTTATATGAACCATCGAAGTTATACAACAACATACTTACACACCTCCACGACGTTTATATGAACCATCGAAGTTATACAACAACATACTTACCCACCTCCTCTACGTTTATATGAACCGTCGAAGTTATACAACAACATACTTACCCACCTCCACCACGTTTATATGAACCATCGAAGTTATACAACAACATACTTACCCACCTCCACCACGTTTATATGAACCATCGAAGTTATACAACAACATACTTACCCACCTCCACCACGTTTATATGAACCATCGAAGTTATACAACAACATACTTACCCACCTCCACCACGTTTATATGAACCATCGAAGTTATACAACAACATACTTACCTACCTCCACAACGTTTATATGAACCATCGAAGTTATACACCAACATACTTACCCACCTCCACCACGTTTATATGAACCATCCAAGTTATACAACAACATACTTACCCACCTCCACCACGTTTATATGAACCATCGAAGTTATACAACAACATACTTACCCACCTCCACCACGTTTATATGAACCATCGAAGTTATACAACAACATACTTACCTACCTCCACCACGTTTATATGAACCATCCAAGTTATACAACAACATACTTACCCACCTCCACCACGTTTATATGAACCATCCAAGTTATACAACAACATACTTACCCACCTCCACCACGTTTATATGAACCATCGAAGTTATACAACAACATACTTACCCACCTCCACCACGTTTATATGAACCATCGAAGTTATACAACAACATACTTACCCACCTCCACCACGTTTATATGAACCATCCAAGTTATACAACAACATACTTACCCACCTCCACCACGTTTATGTGAACCATCCAAGTTATACCGTTAACTAACTGAGAAATGGTTAGTGCATTCTTTTCCAAATTTAAAAATAAAAAAAATATTAATAATAATAATAAAATACAGTAGATAAAATTGGAAATAATAAGAGAGATAATTTATTTATTTATTTTTTATTTATTCATAAGACGCCAATCGTCAAGATATGGGCGAATATGGATTTCAAATGAGTGTGATGAGTGTAGATGAGCGAATGTAGTTATTGTTACAAACTAAGGCCAACTATTCCTTAGAAAGTGTCATTAATTAATAGCCCAATGACAAATGAACAGCTGGTGATTATCAGCTGATTCTTCTCAAAATGTATTGACTCTGATTGGGATCGAACTGAGAACCTTTAGCACATGAAGCTGGGATTGAACCAACTACGCTACCGACATATTTATTGGTCCAGATTGTTTGGTATTACAGGAGCAGCTTGCTAAATTGTTGTTATGGTAGAAAGGACTTTCAGTCGTTTATCATTGTGTAAGAAATTCCTAAAATACTCTCCATATAACATATAGTCTGTCAAATGTATCCAACGTTAATTTTTTCAAAGAACAGATTATTGTGTCAGCTGTAGAATTGAGGCCGAATAAGGGTTGCAGTTCTACTGACTTAATTTGTTCATAAAACACATAAAAGCAAGGGAACGTCTTGCAATAAAAATGAATTATAACTGCATATTGTACAAATATTATAGTAATTGATTTCTACCAAGACACGTTCAACATCCTCAGACTACTGTCGGCACAGAAATTGCGTGTACCCGAGTTTGAAGGTTGTTTATTACGAAACTAAGAGGCCTATGACACGTCTAATGACGCCATTGTTTTCCGCTTTTAATTTTAAGTTACATCATATTCATTTTTAAATTTAACTTTAAGTTTTAGTAATATTTATTCTAGATGGAGCAAAACAAATTACCGGAATTTTAACTATTTTTCACTGTGCATCAACTTTCAACTTTTATTATGCTTAATCAAAAACCCGTTAATGTATCTCATTTATGTTTTAATAAGAGTTTGATAGGAGTGTTTTTTTATAAGTTTCATACATTTTAGAGTTTTAACTTAAAAAAATAAGTTTCTGTCAACTCCTGAAACAACGTTTTCTTGGCTTCTATAGGTCGTAACATTAATTAATTTGTAGTCATGTTACTCAAAATTGATTTAAATCAATTTAAAATTACTGCATTCACTTAGGCATATAAAAGTATGTATTTTAAAATATTTTGCTATAAATGCCTATTTTCTCAAAAGTATTCCCCTCAGATTAGTTCCTTTGAGTTATTGTGCTAAACCACAGCTCTTTGTTTTTTTTAAACATAGAAATAACAAAAGTCGAGAAAAAGAAAGAAACATAGGTCGCAGGTATTTTAAAAATAAATGACATAAGAATTACAACGTGTAAAAGTAATTAATTTTACGGTTTCTATGAGTCAATAAAACGTTTTTTCAGGATATTGTTAAGAACTACTGTATTTTTCTTGAAAAGTTATAATTCTGAAGTTGATAAAACACAATGTAGAAAACATTCCAGTCAACCACAGATTAAAAAATAAATAAATATGATAAATTAACTGGGTTTTGAGTAATAAAAGTGTAAAGTTGATGCACAGAAAAAACTAGTTAAAATTTCGGTACTTTTCCTACTGGATAAAAATTGCTAAAACTTAAAGTAAAATTAACGATGAATATATCTTAACGTACAATTAAAGGAGGAAAAATATAGTCTGTTTAAATATTGCATAGGCCCCCTTAGTTTCTAAGAAAACAACCTTCAAACTCGGGTTGACAAAATTTCTGTGCTGACTAAAGATGATTCAGAAAGCAATAAAGTAATCATAAAATGATATATGATATTCAGTATAAAGTTTTTAGTTCTGTTTTACACAGGAAAAATTTGTAAAATAACGCTTTCATGATGTTCTTTATTAGAGATAATTTTATTTGATGTAACCTATAATAACTAAAGCGTTGGAATGGCGTAACAATACAAATAACAGTTATAATTTACTATTTAAGTCATTTACTTTAACGAGTGGTCATTAACACGTAACACCGTCAAGGTGACAGTGAAACCAGAATCAAGTCATTTCCGACTTTGGGCCTTTCATATCTTATCCGACCAATCTGAGAAAAAGAGCAATAAGGGAGGAATGCGAGCGTTGAGGGAGGTTGGGGGGGGGGAGTTTAATACCATGCAAATTGTTTGTTTTATCCCCCTCCCTTGGGGGAGCCCGTTGTTAATCTATTGTTTGACATCTTGTTACTGTTTTAACTGGCAACAATCAACAATCATTCCGGGACACCGGTCACAGCGAAGTCACGTGACCGGGCAATTAGTTTTCGTAACAATGGAAGCATTGTTTATTGGTCGTCATTTGATTCATATGAAGATCACAAACGGATGATAGCTATATACCGATCTCTACTTTCACTATTTGATCAATATAATTAAAAAGCGACAACCATTCACACATGTAACGTAAGCCAAGATATTAGGTATTATAAGTCTGTTGAAATAATATTATATGTCATTGATGATTGTTTGTAACCTTACTTAAATACGGTTAGATTTGTTTAGGAATAATTTTATATTTAAAACGAAGAATATGAGTTTTGTTTTAATTTTAAGATTATTCAGAAACCAGTATGTTATATAAAAATTACTTTAAAAAATTATAAATATTAATTATTTTAGTTTGATAAAGTTGCCGTATTGTAATATTGAGTTTTTTTTGTTAATATGGATTTACAGATTAACATGTTTAACAAGAGGCATACAGTGTAGGAATTTGTTACCTTTAAAGTAACCAATAAAAGTCATAATCTGAAAAGGTTGTTAAACTATTTTAAAGAAATAATTAAAAAAAATTATCACCAATCCAAAATACATAAATTATATACATTAAATAGGCTAATAATGAACCTATAGAAAATATATTTTGCTATAAAGGCCTATTTTTTTCAAAAGTATTCCCTCAGATTAGTTCCTTTGAGGTATTGTGCTAAACCACAGCTCTTTGTTTTTTTTAAACATAGAAATAACAAAAGTCGAGAAAAAGAAAGAAACATAGATCGCAACCAATACAGCGCTAAATATGTTGCAAGTAGTCGATTATCCATGCGATGGCAGGACCAGCACCTTGTCAGTCTCTTTCTTATTTCCCTCAAATCCTCAGGAATAAACGTAACAATTGTTACCACAGATGTGTAAAGAGATACTTTAGTTGTAATCTGTTTATAATTGCCACTGAGCCGTTCGCTAGGGATATAAGAAAGTGACCACTGTTTATTTTTCTCTGTGACTAAACGTACAGGCTATAACTTTTTATTTCGCATACTCTCTAGCAAACTAAATGATATTTGATAGATACTGAACTGGTTAATGCTGACTACCAAATCAAGAAAGTGACAAATAATGGAATGGAGTAATGGAATGGAAAGTGGCTTTATTGACAACAAAGTGTACAAATGGCAAGGACTAGAAAGTCCTCTCTTACGCCTAACCAATGCTAGGTAAATATGTACACTTGTAAATATGAAGTAAAAACGAAAAAACTTCAAAATGATAAGACTAAAAATGATACTAATACAAGAACCTTGCTACTGAATATGTGTAGTTGAATTTAGTAAAATAGCTTATATCAGCCCAGTTTGTTTATTATTTATTTATTAGTAAACGAGCATAACACAGAAACGAGTCCAATTAAATTGGAACAAATTGACATCTTGAACAATTTAAATTTGGGATTCAGTCTATTGAAAGTCTCAAAATTATGTTGAAATCACGAAAAATCTAGTATTATTACAATATTCGACACAAATATATTTTTTGACTATTCCTGAGACTGTAATAAGCATTTATAACCAATTTTAAAAAGAAAGTTAACAAAGTTCAATTATAAAAATGCTATTAGATAGGACTATAATATAAATATAAACAATTCTAACAATAAGGAAAATACAACTACGTATAATATAATAACTTAACGCAACACTGTATAAACATGATCTATAACAAGATCAACAAACGTAACGAGTAAGATACGATAGCAACAATAGCAACCCAATATTATCAATTAACAAAATATAACAAAGTTAACAAAAGATAATCAACCAATAAATGAATAACAACAAACCCATTACCAGTATTTTTATAGACAGATTATTCATTAGTAAGACGCCAATCGTCAAGATATGGACGAGTATGAGGGGCGAATGAGTGTATATGAGTGAAGATAAACGAGTGTAGTCATTATTACTACCTAAGGTAGAATGTTCCTCAGAAAGATCAATTTATCAATAGCCCAATAGACAGGGCAACTAAGGGACCTACAGATTTACGTGGAATTCGAACCACTTAGTGTTGGTCTGTTTTTTTTATTTATTTATTTATTTCAGATTTACGTGACAGCTACAGGACATGATACTTATAAAACTCTTGTACATAATAATTAACATATTCCCAAAACAGCCATCTTAACTAAACATAATTTAATCCTAAACTTCTTAAATTAAACAATCACACTAAACTGCTGGCAGCTAAAAAGAAACAATATCAAACTTACTTTATTACAATTCACAATATAAATTATTGAACTCTTTATATTTGAGGTAAAATACAAAATTTACACATAGTATAGAAATACTTCTCCATAAGTAAATTCAAAATAAAAGGTTGCTAAATTTTGTTAAAATACTGTTTTAATAATTTTTATTAATAAATTTTGTTAAAATTTTAATCTAACTGACAAGTTTGACACTCTCATACCTAGACAACATCTGAACCTTGACTACTATCCAACGTGGATTAATTAATTAATTTAAGAGCTGTGGTGAGCGTATAACAGAAAAGAGTACAATAAAATATACAGTCCATTAGTCTGTGGATTTTTTTACTTTAACAAGTTTGGAGTATCAAATCATCTTAGCATATGATAACTGATCTTGGTGTAATACCTTATACTACTTTGATAACTAACTAATCTTAGTTTAGTTACCGGTTAAAAAAAAGTTTAAAAAGTTATAAAGATCGTCTTATTTTACCAGGCGAAGTTAGGGCTAAGAAGCCTTCTCTAACACTTACCCTGGGGACCAACGGCTTAAGGGTGACTTCCGAACAACCACCAGTGACCGGGCAGACGGGCTGCTTGCAAAGACGGGATCGCTCAGACAGTCACCCATCTAAGGGACATACTCTCTCGATGTTGCGTAACTCCGTTATCTTGTAATAGCGTCGGAACCCTCCGGTCCAGGCCACCGACAAAGTTATTACCGGTCGTAATGTAATAAGTTATTTTAGTGTAACAACGATTTTATACAGTTCGAAATCCAACCGGCAAGATTAGTCCCCTACCATCATCAGCAACACTTGGACAATGGACGTACTCAGGAAGGTTATGAACTTGTTTTATACAGTTCGAAATCCAACCGGCAAGATTAGTCCCCTACCATCATCAGCAACACTTGGACAATGGACGTTCACAGGAAGGTTATGAACTTGTTTTATACAGTTCGAAATCCAACCGGCAAGATTAGTCCCCTACCATCATCAGCAACACTTGGACAATGGACGTACTCAGGAAGGTTATGAACTTGTTTTATACAGTTCGAAATTCAACCGGCAAGATTAGTCCCCTACCATCATCAGCAACACTTGGATAATGGACGTACTCAGGAAGGTTATGAACTTGTTTTATACAGTTCGAAATCCAACCGGCAAGATTAGTCCCCTACCATCATCAGCAACACTTGGACAATGGACGTACTCAGGAAGGTTATGAACTTGTTTTATACAGTTCGAAATCCAACCGGCAAGATTAGTCCCCTACCATCATCAGCAACACTTGGACAATGGACGTACTCAGGAAGGTTATGAACTTGTTTTATACAGTTCGAAATCCAACCGGCAAGATTAGTCCCCTACCATCATCAGCAACACTTGGACAATGGACGTACTCAGGAAGGTTATGAACTTGTTTTATACAGTTCGAAATCCAACCGGCAAGATTAGTCCCCTACCATCATCAGCAAAACTTGGACAATGGACGTACTCAGGAAGGTTATGAACTTGTTTTATACAGTTCGAAATCCAACCGGCAAGATTAGTCCCCTACCATCATCAGCAACACTTGGACAATGGACGTTCACAGGAAGGTTATGAACTTGTTTTATACAGTTCGAAATCCAACCGGCAAGATTAGTCCCCTACCATCATCAGCAACACTTGGACAATGGACGTACTCAGGAAGGTTATGAACTTGTTTTACTTACTCTTCCACAATAAAACATTTCTCCCAACATAAGAACAATGGACCCATCAAATTTAGATTCTCTTCAATTTTAGCTCTTTTTTAGGGCACAGAGGCGTTATGAATACACAAATTATCTAATTGTGAAATGTTAACACCGAAAAGGTAATCCCTCGGGGCAAGGTAACTAGATAAAAACAGGAAACGGATATTCACAAAAGATAACCTCCCAGACGCCAATTGGATTAGCGCTGACAAGGAACTTTCCGCGCGCGATTGCTTTTTACCCGCGGATTACTTTGCAGCCTCGGCCCAGCGCCGTTACAATACACAAGTCCACAGAGTAATGCTCAGTCTGACACTATGTGCATTGCGAACCATCTCGTAGATGATTTCCCAGAAGGAATGAATTATTTTCCACGTCGCGTTTTTCAAGGTTATTGTTTGCATAATTTAATAGCTCTGTTTTGATACTAATCAGGCTGTTTATTGATTTATTAATACACATTGGGCCTACTGATGACAAACGTGGCTATATGTAGTCGGATAGTTAAAATCTTAGTAATGTAATAAGAGGGGTTTGAACTCGGGAGTTAACAAGCACGGTGAACGCTTGCTTTCGTATGTTTAACCTTTATTTACCATGCTGAATACCGAACAATGAGCCCGCTATTTCAAGACGTTTACCAAATGGTAGCTTTTTTCTTATTAACACAACCTAGTAAATAAGCGTATGAATTCCATGAAAACTGTTTACACTTCTGTAAAATGGATGATCTTCTAAATGATAGTATTATCAATCGCAGGGACTTAAATGTTATACGATAATGTGTAAAAAATGTCAAACACGTAGTAGCATGGTTTGCAATAACTAACTGAAAAAAAAAAAAAATTGGGTGTGCGTCGGACCACACGGTGGAAGTTATACTTCTTTGGCCATTCTCATACACCCACTCACGCACACAAACAGACAGGATATATAAATGAAATATAAGACATTTTTCAATATTATTCAATATATTTATCTTCAATATATTATACGTGACTTCATTATTATATTATACACCTATATTATCATTATCAGTAATTTCTTCGATTAAATTTCTTCGATTAACAATCGATTAATCGATAGTTCTTAAAAATGTGTTCTTACTTTTCAGCGTGACGCGGTTTCTCGACCAACATCCCATCCCAAAGTGTCTAACGGGCGCAAAGAAGTATAACTTCAAAAACTTCTACGGCAATTGTTAAACTTTACTGAGAGTTAGCGTTTTACGCAAAATTCATAACACTTCAAAAGCTCTAGTAACTGTTTAATATAAATTTACACTAATTAGATGGGCATTGCTCAAACTAAATCAGTCTCCACAAATATATTTCCTTACTAACAGAAATAAATGTAAACACACCAGACCTGTTAAAACAAACTCTGCAAATTGAAGTGTGCAATGTATTTGTACTTTTGTATTCAATGAACTATTTACAATATTTGTGTTCACTAGTAAATCAGGTATAGCCTATACCTTGGAACCTGGTATAGGATTAAGGGTATAAGGTTGAAATATTTAACGTACAGTACCTATTTTCTTGCCATAAATAAAGTGCCAGCATAAAATGAGAGTTTTTAACATAACTTTAACTAAAACAACATAATACAAATAACAGTAACTCTTGTAATATTTCAACTTATTTGTTGAAGCAGGTATTGAACAGAAAAACATATCAGAAAGGTATTTTTCTCCTAAAACGAAAAAGAAGACGAAGTTAAAAAGTTGCTTTTAGTAAATTAGAAAAGCAAATTTAATATCCATTATGAACCATACATATCTAAGTCGAGGTCCAGCAGGTTGGGTGAATACAACAATGAGGTTACTAAGATCTATGGGCGAAATCAAATCACCATCGCGTAACATTAGAAAAAAAGAAAAATAAATAATGTAACTGTTCATACTAGTTAAATCAAATTTTGTTAACATACAAATGTTTCATAAGGTCTGAACTCTATTTAAGTAGAAAATAAATATTTACATCTAATAAACTAAAAAATTTACTTAACTTATTTAAAATCAACGTCGAAGTCATACACAGAGTATTTACTTAATCATCGAATGTTTTGTAGTCTACTAAATGAAACACTGTTGATTTGTAAGCGTGAAAAAAGCCAATATTGTATGGAATGTTGGACAACTATCTGGGTGTCTATAAATTGTTGCAGATGAAACGTACCGGTACCGTCAGCAGGAATACAGTCCGGCGAGGCGTTTCGCGCACGTTACACCTGCCATACTCAAGCGATGGGATGATAAGGGAGTCGGCCTTATCAGTCGGTCCAGTCACGACCTCGCGGCAAATTATACACTGCCTACTGCGAGTGTGGTTTTTGTTGAGCAGATTGGCTGGACGAGAGGTGGAACCAATATTCTGCGATTCGATATGGCAGAGGTAATGTAATGTTGGGTGCCGGTCTCACGGGGACGTCCCGTAACAACTTGGCGTGGTGCACTGGCACGATACTGCACCGTTACACATGGTCGGGGATGACGGGAGACTGGGGTGTGACATACAGTAGACGTAAATAGTGGGTTAGGCTGAGGTAACGTAACTTTGTGTGCCAGTCTCACGGGGACGTCCCGTAACAACTTGGCATAGTGCACTGGCACGATACTGAACCGTTACACATGGTCGCGGATGACGGGAGGCTGGGGTGAGACATACAGTAGGCGTAAATAGTGGTTAAGGCTGAGGTAACGTAACTTTGTGAGCCAGTCTCACGGGGACGCCCAGTAACAACTTGGCATGGTGCACTGGCACGATACTGCACCGCTACACATGGTCGGGGATGACGGGAGGCTGGGGTTTGACATACAGTAGACGTAAATAGTGGGTTAGGCTGAGGTAACGTAACTTTGTGTGCCAGTCTCACGGGGTCGCCCCGTAACAACTTGGCATGGTGCACTGGCACGATACTGCACCGTTACACATGATCGGGGATGACGGGAGGCTGGGGTGATACATACAGTAGACGTAAATAGTGGTTAAGGCTGAGGTAACGTAACTTTGTGAGCCAGTCTCACGGGGACGCCCCGTAACAACTTGGCGTGGTGCACTGGCACGATACTGCACCGTTACACATGGTCGGGGATGACGGGAGGCTGGGGTTTGACATACAGTAGACGTAAATAGTGGGTTAGGCTGAGGTAACGTAACTTTGTGTGCCAGTCTCACGGGGTCGCCCCGTAACAACTTGGCATGGTGCACTGGCACGATACTGCACCGTTACACATGGTCGGGGATGACGGGAGGCTGGGGTGATACATACAGTAGACGTAAATAGTGGTTAAGGCTGAGGTAACGTAACTTTGTGAGCCAGTCTCACGGGGACGCCCCGTAACAACTTGGCATGGTGCACTGGCACGATACTGCACCGCTACACATGGTCGGGGATGACGGGAGGCTGGGGTTTGACATACAGTAGACGTAAATAGTGGGTTAGGCTGAGGTAACGTAACTTTGTGAGCCAGTGTCACGGGGACGCCCCGTAACAACTTGGCATGGTGCACTGGCACGATACTGCACCGCTACACATGGTCGGGGATGACGGGAGGCTGGGGTGAGACATACAGTAGACGTAAATAGTGGTTAAGGCTGAGGTAACGTAACTTTGTGAGCCAGTCTCACGGGGTCGCCCCGTAACAACTTGGCGTGGTGCACTGGCACGATACTGCACCGTTACACATTGTGCAGGATGACGGGAGACTGAGGTGTGACATAAATTAGACATAATAATATAATATCTTAATTGATATTTCTTCAAGAAATGCGAAAGTACATGACATTTCTTTTTTCTTTTACTTCTCTGGGAAGGAGGTAGTCAGTAGCTCTTCGGGAATTGTAGAAGTGTGCGTCTTCTCCTCTTGTATATTTGATCGGTTTAAATAACCAATTCATGGATGTATAGTGATATTACCGTCTTAACTTTTAAAGATTTATATGCACCCTTACAACTTTCAGTTGGATCAAGGTCCACTAACGTCCTTGTGGCTTTTTTCTTGACTCGCATTATCCTTATTTGTTGCATTAAACATATTTGTTATCCTGTATTTGGTCTTGCATGGTGAATCTTCCTTTTAAGAAGCCATGACGGTTTTCTGCTAGTAGGTGTTATCTCTGAAGTACTGAAATTCTTACTTGTGCTATTTTTTTTCGTTTATTTTTTAGTAAGTCGATAGAAATGAGATTGGGTGGTAAATTTCGATGTTGAATGTTGAGCCTTTCTTGTGTTTAGAGTAAATCTTTGCAAGTTTTTTTGTTGGAGGAAAAGACCAGTAGTGAAAGATTTGTTAATTATTGTTACAAGTGAATGTGCAAGTTGTTTCCAACTCATTACATTCCTCTTACTTAACAGATTTTAATGACGAAAGAAGTTTACGAAAGGGATTCCAGTATTGAATACTCTTAAACCGAAAAAAAATTGTATGTCAAGTAGTTCATGAGTAATAGACAGCTGAGTATGATAAATGAGTGTGAGTAGTGAGACTGAGTTGATTGTCCAATAAAAACATTATCCAGACCTAACCGATTAGGGTGATTTTATAAGGAGCTTGATTCACGAAGAACGTGTTCAACGGTTACGAAACTTGGATTTTGGTTCTGTATTGCAGATCAATAAATGCTAGGACACAATTACTTTGTTTTTTTATATTTTATTTCATATGATTTATTTGTCTGATGGTATTTGATTTGTTTTTTATAACTCCGCCTCCTGTTAAGTTGGTAGCTGGTTACTATGTTATATAGGCCGACTGTATATGAACTAACAGGATATTATTCTTCATGTGGTGTTTTAAACACCCCACGCAGATTATTAACTTAAGAGTTAAAATATGGTTATTTTGCTTCGTGCCATTTAAGCTACACTGTCCCAGTCGGATGATAGTAATTTTTTAGAATATTATTTTATTCATTAGTTTTCTGTTTTTATTGCCAATGACTTTAGTGTTGGTTAAAATCGATGGTGATCTGTCCATATTGCTTGTCATTGGTCTTCTGTTGTCAAATCTAGTGAACGTCGATTACGAGGCGAAGCTTGCCCATTTGTTGGCTTCCAGTTAACACTGTAAAGCACTGATTAATAGGTATATCACATAATTCTTGATAGGGTAACTACATAATGCAGGCCTAAGAGGAACCGTTTACCGATGGTCTTTCCTCTATCCTGGGAACGGAAGGGAAGGGCCGCTCGCTATCTCGCGATTGGCAGGGCTGGCATGACAGATTTATTTGGTAATGATGGCCTTGTGGCATCCGCACGTCACACCGGGTGTCGGCCGTATCTCACGCCGATAGGAGGGCGGTTGGCCAGGTGGAGGGAGAAAACAAAGGAGGTAATTCGACAAGACAGAAAACGGAATTATAAATCCTAAGATCCATAACAGAAGTTAAAAAGTTTGAGCCTTCCATTTTTGGAAATCGAAGTGTCGTAAGCCAGTGGCCAATGGATGGTGTGAATACAAATAGTATTTACTACCTAGTCTTGTGAGGGATTAATTTTGAGCGCAGCATCTCATTTTGATGGAAAATCCCACAGATAAAAAGAAACTGAGGTCGATTTCTTTTGGCCGAGCGAACGCCTCTGACTACAAGTACATATTTATGTACATAAAGTACTAAATAATATGTAAATGTAAAAAATAGTACGTCTAATGTACATATTTATAGTCTACATCTGAGAAATAATTAGTACATTTATTTATCCTTGAGTATTTGGGGGAATAAGGAGGGGCTGGCAAGGTGCTGGCCCCTTCATTTGCCTAGCAAAATGAGAATTAACTACTCTACACATATTTAGCGCGCCTTTGAATGCGACCACTGTTTCCTTCTTCTCTGTGAAAACCATAACACAGGTAGTATCATCATTGTTACAGAAGTTTACTGTGTTCATGTTGCCTTATGCAGATGTTCTGTCCTTGCTGTTCCTGTCCTGTTCGTTTGATAAGATAAAAGGTTGCAGTTTCACCTAATTTCTTAGCAGCACTTACTGATGGCCTACCTATAACTTCTAGGCAGGAGATGCCCTCTGGCCCAACCTGAGCGTTCCAGTAGTATCATAACATCTTGTACTCCTTTCGCAAAGTTGTACTTTGTAAAAGTGAATCCTTTGTTTAAAACGTATTCCTGTAGATTTGGTATTTAATAATTTATTTAAATGTTTTACATAGTATCAAATTAAATGGAAATTACTATTAAGTTAAATATATAAAAATTGTTTAAAATATATAATATTTTAAACTAAAACTTCAATTACAAACATATTTTTATCATAAAGGAAATACATACTGTATTTCTGTTTTAAAACGTATTTTAATCTTTTGAAATTGTTAAAGGGCGTTAACTCTTGTGATTTGTGAGCTGTAAGTATAGCTCTGAGGCTAGGCAATGTCACTGTATCTACCAAGATGATACCTTGAAAATAATATCTTGGATGGATATATTTCAATGTAACATAGTAATAAGTAGCCTATATCTTTGCCCACGCGGTGCAAATATGAATGGTCGCAGGGAACAACTGCCTGGCCGAGAGTAGTTGTAATGTCGAAACGTCCTCATATTAAAACATCTAATTTTGTACTGGCCGTATAACTGTTCTAACATTTAATATAGCAGCTTACTATCTGGACGGTAACGCCTTACGTACTGCTCAATACAGAACGAGCAATGTAGCGGTACGTTCTTACATGATTCGCAGAGATAAATAAATTACTTCCAAAAGATCACGATGACTGGAGGAATTATTTAAAAGTAAAAATAAACTGATTTTTATATGAAAAAATTAATAAAATAAAAACATGATTAAATTCTATTACAACGTATTGTATAATACGTATCCATTTTTCTATCATCATTTTAAATAAACGTTACTTGTTTATCCGGATTTTCATAGATCCAGATCACTCCTAACTTTAATTAATCCGTATAAACGAAGTTGGAAAGTAACTATATTTTTTTTGGGGTTATACCAATATGTGTTTCGTATTTCACTATTAAAGCTTTTTGACTGACTTGGAGACAATGCTTTAATTTATTGCTCTTTATAAATTCATTTAATCTTAGGAATCAGCGTCTATAGACCTACCACATAAGCAGACTCTTCTTTTACTAACAAAAACTGCGTATTAAGCTTCTTATTGGGTTTGATATTGTATAAAAATTAAACTATGTTTCTCCAATAAACAAACTTATATGTCAAAAGGTATGACAAAAAATATTTAATAAATTTCGTCTGATGAGTTTTAATTATGTTTAGTGTGTCATATGACAATGTGTAGCCTGTGGGCTATAACACCACAGTACCCCAACCTCTGGCCACCATTCGTCGTTCGTTGTGTTTGCCCTACAATTACGCCGTTAGGACTCAAAATGACTCCCTGCGGCTTCCAAAACCCGTGAATTTTTTATTGCAGGTAGAATTCCAAACATTCTTATAGTTTGGAAACAAGACTGTGTTGCCAATTATTACCAGTTAGAAGTAGTAATCGAGATAGACGATGTTGATAAATGGATTCCGTTTTACCCTGGGGTAGGTGTTTAATCAACGTTTTCAACTAAGGTATTATGGGTTTATTTATTGTTTTTCCATCTCTATCTACACCTTTTCTCGTCTTCGTCTTTAAAGTCGCCTATCGAGAAGGAATTTACAATTCTAAACATGAAGGATTACTATATTGTTTAGAATACTTAAATAATTACTTTACAAACAGAAAACAGAAACATGTATATCAATTGAAGGAGGGGGGGTGTAGTGACCATCCATATTGAATCTTCCCCATAAGACCAATTTTAAATGGTTGAGCCGAGATTTTATATATTTTTTAAGTAAAAATATGTTTGATATATCGTAATCGAGAGTGACGATTATTTAGCGTATTTGACAAAGCAAATTATAAAAACTGAAAAGCAATCAAAATTATCTATCTATACACGAAATCGTAAATTTGTTAAATTATTAAAATGGGCAAATGAACAAACTCTTCAAATGACCAACTGTAAATATATGCTTTTGATTCATTAAAAAATGTTAACATTAATTTTATGGAGACAGATTCGTGCTAGCCGGACACCATGTCAGAAGTCCCCAGATTGTATCATACCAGCCTTCCCTGTTTGTAATCTGAAATACTTCTTTAAACAAAATTAAAAAAAAAAAAAAAAAAAAAAAAAAAGAATTGGTCTGGTAGTTTTCAATAATCTGTCTTTAGAGTTCTAATATAAGGACAACAGTGGTCCCATTATTATTTCCAACCTGAACGTCACAAGATCAACTCACCTTTAATAAGGCACTTCAACGATTATTTTTTATTTATTTATTTTGCATTATACAAGTATGTTCTGGGTTTTAATTTTTTTTAATTTATTGCTGAAATAATGTTTCTATTGATTTAACCGTAAATTAATATATAAAATCTTTCTAAAAGCCTTTATTCGACCCATCAAAATATTTTTAAGAATTAAATCACTTAAACCATTGTAGACCCAACGATCGAGGATGGACTTACAAGACAAACTGGGATATTGGAAACTAAAACGTAACGCATGACTAAACACGTTTCCAGACAAGAGACTGCAATGATTCAAATTGTTTACCAGTTTTGACTGGTGGCAAGACTGGTGAAGTGAAGACCAATAGAGACAAGATACTGCAATGATTCAAATTGTTTACCAGTTATGACTGGTGGCAAGGCCGATGAAGTATATATATCGTATGGTTTTTTGTCAGCTACCATTATTGTTATTTCTTTTTAAATTTAAAATTATGTAAAAGCTGAGTTTTATAGTTGGACAAAAATTCCAAAAGTCATTACACTATAATAAAAATTAAAAATAAATAAATAAAAAACTCCTGTCACAAAGCTAAATCCAGTCAATCAAGCCATTTAAAACCTTCCTCACTGATTCTATTTATGCTAGCTAATCGCTCTGTAAAACAGCGCAGGGGGCACTCTGTAACTATATGATCCATTGTTTGGATAGACTTCCCGCAATCACACGACTGATCTACTGTCAATCCCCATTTATATTTCCAGTAGTTACATCTGCCCACTCCAGTTCGGAACCGATTCAATGATGTTCACTCCCTACGAGGGAGGTTCATCCCACCTACAGGTATTGATGGATCGTTAATAAGGAACTTATTTCGTCCATCAAAACTGTTCCACGCTATGGCCCAGCTAGTATTGGGCGAGAAATTTGATCTGCTCAACTGGAAAACAGTACGTAGAGGTGGGTTTCGAGATTTTAAGCGACCGTTCTGACGTGGAAGATCCTGGGTAATGGGGAGGTGTGGGGCCTCCCCATTACCCAGAATTATATAAGAATTTAATAAGAATTCAATATCTTATTAAATTCTTTACGTAGTGCCTCCAGACGTCTTATTTCTGGATGAGCTATATTGCACATCACCAGGAGCTAAGGTAGTGGAGTTGCAATGAGAGTACCATTAATAGCTTTCGTGGCTCTATTAAACTGGACATCAATCGCTTTTTTAAGTGCGCTATTTAGACATACGGGAGCACTGTATTCAGCAGCTGAATAAACCAGTGACAAAGCGTAGTACGCAGGACGTGTGCGTTGGCTTCCCAAGTTGTTTCATCAATATGATGTAGTATATTTGCCCTAGTTTTAATTTTAGCTGGTGTTTTTTGAAGATGGCGATCGATCTAACATTACTCCCAAGTACTGTGGATGATCATTGTAGTGGAGTTTTACACAATTTAGAAAGATGTTTAATTTTCGATTAGCCAGTTTGTTACTTAGGTGGAAGTAGGCTACTTCCGTTTTTTATGGTTGGTGAAGTGAAGACCACTAAACATAAGAGAATGCAATGATTCAAATTGTTTGCTAGATGTGTCCAGTGGCCGGACTAGTGAAATGAAGACCAGTCAGGATATGAGACTGTAAAGTACAAATTTTTTTAAAGCTGTGTCCAGTGACCAGGCTGGTGAAGTGAAGACCAGTCAAGACAAGAGGCTGCAATGGTTAAAAATTTTTGCCAGCTGTGTCCAGTGTCCAGCTGGTGAAGTGGAGACCAGTAAAGACAAGAGATTACAATGATTCAAATTGTTCGCCAGCTGTGTCCAACTGCCAGGCTGGTGAAGTGAAGACCAGTCAAGACATGAGACTGCAAAGTTCTAATTGTTTGTCAGGTATATCCAGGGGCCAGGCTGGTGAAGTAAAGACAAGTCAAGACAAGATACTGCAATGATTCATATTGTTTGCCAGCTATGTATAGTGGCCGGGCTGGTAAAGTGAAGACCAGTCAAGACATGAGACTGCAAAGTTCTAATTGTTTGTCAGGTATATCCAGTGGCCAAGTTGGTGAAGTAAAGACCAGTCAAGAAAAGAGGCTACAATGATTCAAATTGTTTGCAAGCTATTTCCAGCTTCAAGGCTGTTCAAGTAAAGAGCAGTTAAGACATGAGGCTTCAATGGTTCAAATTGTTTGCCAGTTATGTCCAGAGGTCAGGCTGGTGAAGTGAAGGCCAGTCATGGCAGAGGCTGCAATGATTCATGTTGTTTACCAGCTGTGTACAGTGGCCGGGCTGGTGAATTGAAGACCAGTCAAGACAGGAGACTGCAATTGTTCAAGTGTTTACCAGTTGTGTCCAGCTGGTGAAGTGGAGATCAGTCAAGACAAGAGACTGCAATGACTCAAATTGTTTGCCAGTTTTTACTGCTAGCAAGGCTAGTGACGTGAAGACCAATAGAGACAAGAGGCTGCAATGATTCAAATTGTTTTGCAGCCGTGTCCGGTGGCCAGGCTGGTGAGGTAAAGACCAGTCAAGACATGAAACAGCAATGATTCATATTGTTTGCCAGCTGTGGCCAGGCTGGTGAAGTGGAAACTAGTCAAGACAAGAGGCTGCAATGATTAAAATTGTTTACTAATTGTGTCCATTGGTCAGGCTGGTGAAGTGAAAACCAGTCAAGACAAGAGGCTGCAATGATTCAAATTGTTTACTAATTGTGTCCATTGGTCAGGCTGGTGAAGTGGAAACCAGTCAAGACGAAGACAAGAGGCTGCAATGATTCAAATTGTTTACTAATTGTGTCCATTGGTCAGGCTGGTGAAGTGAAAACCAGTCAAGACAAGAGGCTGCAATGATTCAAATTGTTTACTAATTGTGTCCATTGGTCAGGCTGGTGAAGTGAAAACCAGTCAAGACAAGAGGCTGCAATGATTCAAATTGTTTGCCAGCTGTGTCCAGTGGCCGGGCTGGTGAAGTGAAGACCAGTTGTGCCGCTAACTGGCTGGTCACATCACATTTATTACCCACGAGGTTGGCTCATTAAAAGATTATCTTTACAGCGAGGACGCGGACGTCATTCCGGCCGGCGACACTCACCGGACTTCTTGGAGGTCACTCGAGTCTCTCATTGTCAATACTCCACTATCTCATTTTTCAAGTTGATTGGGTGGCAGTTTTCGTACATTCCTCCAACTTCATTTCACCATTAATATTTTTAATTCATTTCACATTTTATATTTATTATACATAAGTCAATTCGGTATCAGTTCATGATGGAACTTTATAATAATGGCCTTGTTAAAGTAAATCATACTTACTTGCAACATTGATGAGTTTATGTACTAGCAATTAAATTCCATTAACCCTAGATAGACACGTGACAGAGACATTTGGCAAAGGACCTGTCTGAAGCAGAACACTGATGATGATGAACCCTACATCTTTTTTCCTCAGGCATATTCACAGTTGGCATGTATAAACATAAAATAAATAATGTAATTCTTCATTTAATTCATCAAACATTGAAATAACATTGTTGGGGGATAAGCTTAACTTTTATCACAAGTTTCACGCTCGACAGGGCATTCAATTGATTCTCTTGTTTTAGATCTGAAAGGGGGTTTTGCCCTTAATCCTATTCTTATAGTTATGTCTAGGAATGGTTGATAGGGAAGGAGTAAATGATGTATTAGGGTTTGATTTTGGAGTAATGTAGTCCCCATTGGCCAGGCATTATGAAATATCATAAATTCCCCCCGTCAATTTTGAGATACTGCATCATTTGACCTGGACAATTCCAGTTCCAGGGAGAGCCATACCGTCCTCCAGGCCATATCGGCAACGACGGATGGATGATGGGTCATTATGTAAACAGGTCCCCAGACTCGGCGGCTTGGCGCGCCTGTATTAAAGAGCAATTTGGACATGGGCTGCGCCATCGAGGCCAGCAAGGACAGCCCGCCAGTGGCCCGAGGGGCGCACGACTCGACTGGCTCAACGACGACACAGGAATGTCCCCTGGGCGGCCAACTACACTGACATTGTAGACACACATGGGTTTGTTATCCTTTGTCGTTCAGTAATACATTGGTGAATTAAATATTCTCTAGCGTATAGAATGACCAAACAATAATAGGAATAATGAAAGATAATAAATCATTATTTCTTACTACCATAGTACTTAAAAATAGATAAGTTCATTAACTATGATTGGGACTGGAGCTATAAATTAGAGGATCCTCAAAAACTCATGGGAATAATTTCCAGAAATCGAATTAACATAATTAACCGTCATTGAAACTTGAGCTTTAAATTAGAGAATCTTCAATAAGTCTTAGTAATGACTGCCAGAAATCGAGATAAGTTCATTCATTGCCTATGATTGACGCTGCAGCTTTCAATTGGAAGGTACATCAGACCTGGAAGATGACTGCAATAAATAGTAGATAAAGCCATTAACTTAAAGCTTAAACGGAGCTTTGAATTAGAAAGTTACATATGTAAATCACTTTAATGTTAAATTAAATAAATGTTTAGCTTTTTTCCATAACAAACTAAATTAGGAAATAGAAAACAGCATAATTTAGAGTCTGGCTATGCTTTACAGCTTAGATTAGGATAAAGAATATCTTTTCGTACACGCTATTTGCATGCGTACTTTGAAAATTAGATATGCCGTAATATAAGATTCAAGCTAATTCTTGGTTAGTGTTGGCAGTACTGAGCTTATAGGTTAGTGTATTGACAAATCGTAGCTTATCTGCACTCATCGGAAGCGCAAGGTCCTCGAACATGAATCCTAGACTAGATTGAACCCATTTTAGAATGTTCTTGGGAGTGAGATACAAAAACGTGCTTATTAGAGAATGTTGAATCAGTATTACAAATGCATTCTATCGTGACCCAATACGTGAGGCAAGGGGCTGTTGACGTTGTTAAATCTGTCAAGTAGGGACAGAAATATAGGAATTTACATGGACATGTCAGTAAAAGAGCTATCCATTACAACAGTATGGAATTACGTTGTAAGGGGGTTGTGCAAGATTTAATTTTTTGAGATGTTTTACTATACAAAAAAAGGCTGTGAGAATTATTCCAAAATTGTGATTTAGAGATTCTTGCAGAAAAAGTTTTAAAATGTTAAACATGCTAACACTTCTGTCCCTTTATATGTTTGAAACAGTTCGATACTATCAAAATAAATATACATTAACAAGGGGAAGGGACGTGCATGATCACAACACCAGAGGGCGGAACATGCTCAGAACCGGACAGCATAGGCTCCGGGCTTACGAAGCACTGCCGTCCGAAGAAGGGGCCAAGCCGATCAACGCGTTACCGGAAGATATAAGAGGCGAGCCCAACGAAACACTGTTTGAGGGGAAATTGCGGCGCTTCTTCGTCAATGGAGCTTTCTATAGCGTATCGGAGTTTTTGGAGATGACTGCGCACTAAAATAAAATATTTTAACGACTCATGTGTAGGCTATTACATATATATTTGTTTTAAACTATTTATTTACTAAACGTTTACTTCATTTTGACGCATGCTATACAACAATGTATTGTGTTTATGGCAATAAAGAATATTATTATTATTATTATTACTTGTGAGCAGTGATCAGAGTATGAATCGTTGTAATTTACATTATAAATACAATCATGCCTAATAAAAAGTAAAAACTACAGTTTAATAAATAGCTATTCTTACCTATCGAAATACTGTAAGGAGCTTGTCTACAAATATTGAAGTATCTTTAACTAAATATAGGCCTTCTTTTATAGTGAAATGATACGCAGTAGAAATAAAAAAATCTTCATTTCTAAAACTAATTGACTGGTATTTTACTGAGTTCACTAGTCTTACACTTTTGACTTCATCCTCCATAAAATTATCCACGACAATGTTTTAAGTCCTTATGCCAAGCCTTCAACAAATCGTTCATAATGTGATCCTTGATGATCCCTCTACCCACCCAACTACTAACAACCTTTTATCCCTCCTTAGTCCTTACATGGCCGATCCTTCAAACAATCCAACATACTGCTTGATCGCTCTTTCCCTTCTCCAAAATATGAATCTTTATGTCCCTCCATCCATCTGTATGGTGAGCATAAGAGTGAAAAAGACACCGTTGAAGACAATCCTCAACCTGAACAATTCCACAAACAGAGTTAAAACAATTCTTAACCTATACGTTAAGTACGATTGTAGCACTTGTAAAGGACACGTTAAGGACTTCGTGTCCTTCTCCTTAACCCATCTACGGGTAGGAGAGGAATGTGAAGGGGTGAGGGAGTTGCAATAATTAATTCTGTGAGCCGGGCGTGAATCGGACGCTTGGGGCTCCTTAAAAGGCGCGCTGAAAAATTAACCCCGTCTTTGAACATTCTTGCGCTCGATCCGAGTGCGTAAAACGGAGCACGTTGCCAGCGAGGTGTCATAAACGTACCGGGGAAACGACCTCGTCGTGAAACACACATTATGATTTCATGTAAAGAATTATGATGGATTAAATTAAATAGATTGTATGATAGCTAGGGTGCTGGACATGGTCTTGTTTTGACTTTATACGTAAATTTACATGAATACAGAGTACAGAAATTCATAATTTAATCTATATCATTTCGGAAATGGCAGAAAGTGACTGTGGGTATAATTTAAAGTCACGAACTTTTATAAACTCGCTCTTGTTATATTGTAAGTTAATACGCCAAAATCTCTATCGTGAAGTCTTGAAAGGATGTTTGTTTACAATTTATAAAAAATATGTTTAAAAAATTTTATAAGCACGTTTAATATATATATTTTAACTTGGAAGCGTGATTGCTAATTTTAGTTAAGGAAAATTATACTGAAACTACATTATTACCAAGTACATTTTTTTTAAATTACTATTTTTAATTGTAAACTACTTTCTATTGACCCACTGCATCAATTTGAAACATTTCAATTTTACACTTCAGACAATTTCCTAGAAAACTGGTTATGGCACATATATAGCCATGAACCAGTGATCTTGTATATGGTTGCCTACTTTTATGAACGTTATTTAAACACATAAATGGGATGACACATAAATACAAACATGGAGGGGAGCAGGTTGTCGTATATCTTCATTCCCAGATACAGCGCGCCAGGTCGTAGACCCACTGCCGCATGGCGCTGTCTGACATATTGCCTACCCGACTCCTACGTACGGCAGTAGAATTATTGGGAACTTTACAGGACATAAAATAGCGCTAATTTTATTTTATACAAAAATTGTTAAATGGTTTAACACACGACTTAGATGTTGAAGAGGTGTATCAGGGACTATAATACTTTTCTGATAACTGTTTACAGAAACAACCGTTTACCACTGATCACTGAAATAAGAATTAAGTCGGGAAGCATTTTCACAGTATCAACAAGAAACAACGTATAAAAATGAAGTAAAGAGCTCAGAACGTCAAACACTAAACTCGGCACCTATCCACATTACACTTGTTGGAAGACCTAATGCATTTTACGAACGTATTAAAATAATTATTTTACTAACCCACGATTTAAATAGTGCCATAAATATTTCGTGAAACAGACAATAACGTTTTGCTAGAAATATAAATATATCTAATAAAAATGAAAGCAACCTTATTTTATTTCAATAATATAACCAAACTGATCTGAGGCGAGTTCATATCGCTCAGGATAGTAGCGGTTCCTCCCAACGAGGGGTCACCACAGATTGGAAATTGCTAGTTTTTGGTTATATAATTGTGACACCCAACTTGGATCACGATGGATCGCACTACGAGGGAACTTATAACAATGGATGATCCAACATATACAGGGTAGAACAAAAATATGGAAACGTTTTCAGAAATGTTGTATACCTTCACTTATAAAAGTGAAATCTTGTACATGATCATGGTTACAAAGAGCATAATTTTTGACGCCATTAGCGATGTTTTATCTTTTCAGAGGGACGGCCCGTGAGGAATTGAACGAAAATGTTCAACGTAAGCCTAGGTCGAGTTTTATATAAAATGAAAGGTCTATTCAAGATAAATTAACTACCACAAACCGCACTTAGAAAGGGTATCCTTTCCAAAGTAGCGGTAATTTGAGTTTCAAAGTAATTACAGTAATTTGAACAATATTATTTATCCGTTATTTAACGGTTTCAAATAAATCATTCTGATAAAAAAATTTATACTTTATGGAACACAATTAGTAAAAAAATTAAATTATCTATGGAAAAAATAACGTTGTTGTGAAAGCGTTTCCATATTGTTTTCCACCCTGTATCTCCAAACCAACAGGCCAAGTAAGGGTCGCCCTTCAGATATCACCAACTTAACAGCACAACGAGAAATCGCCCAAAAATGGATCACGAAAATTAGTGCAGATGACAAGATTGATTTCAGGCGTTTTATAGAAGCTTGCTAAAACTATACTTTCCAAGTAAAAATGTTTGATTTTACATCCTTAAAATCCCAAGAAGTATTCCTTTTTTTTAGCCTAATACGCTTGAAATATGTTTACAGCTCAAATACAAAAGGCAAAATACATTCAAATAAAAATAAGTAATGTCTGAGTATATGACATATTGGGAAAGTACATACTTCAGAGGAGACATTGATTATCAACATGTATTAAATAATTTTCCAAGTGTAAGGCACTTTATATTCTGTTATTGTGAATGTACGAGTCCCACTCGATTCGTAGATTTTTTAACTAGTCAACTATCATAACCTCACAACACAATCTATAGAAACCTTTCGGCGGAAGTACAGATTTTTGACAGCAAAATTGAAAAATAATAAAATTATTTATACCACAAACTATTTATAGTACATTAGATGTATGTGGTCTTTTCTCCTGAACACGAATATGACATTCACAGTTTCCATACAACGAATAATAACTGAGATATTCAACAAAATATGTGGGTTAGGATAAGTTAGGTTAGGTTTGTACAGTATAAGTTGATCGCGAAAACTTATTACTAACATAATCTAACCTAACCTAAACTGTTTTGTCAAATATCTCAGTGATGGTAGGAAGAAATTGATGTCATATTCGTATTTGGAGAAAAATATTACATTGGATCAATGGAATATCCATAGTTTTTTTGTGTGAAAGCGTTTTTCTTCTTTCTTTTTTCGATTTTTTGTCAAAAATCGGTAAACATATTCTGTGGGTTCACGAGTTCGTGGGATTGATATTGACAAGTTAAACAAGTCGTAGAAATTGTTGGGCCTCCTATACTCCATATTTACCATTTTGATTTTTTTTCGATAATGAATGATTGCGATTGATAACGTCCAGTTTTTAACTACCTTCCTATTGTATCGTTATTGTATTTATTTTTTCTTTTTCTATCTAAAACTATAAAAGAACAAATAAATTCATGATGAAGACCACCTAATAAACATAATATTAAAAGTGCAGCAGAAGAAACTTTAGTACTTGTAATGTAGTGTTATCATACTCTATCTGTAAACGTAGAGCTACTGTTAAAATCCTACGCTTAAATCACGAAATGAACGGGGGAGTCTAACCTAAAAAAGAGTGCGGTTAATAAAACTGTTGTGACATAATAAGAGTAAAAAAAATAGTCAATTGGTTCTGTTTCACAAATTGTCTATTGCAATCCTAATGGAGATAAAAGAACTGTTTTCAAATGTAGAGCATAAGCATTAACTGGAAATTGAAATTGTGGTGGCAAATTTGATGATAATGAACATAATGACGAAGTTGATAATTTCCACGTATTTGGATGAATGACACTTATCGCGTGGTTGCTGTGGTTATATAGTGCAACTACTTACAAAATGCAATCTCTTGGAAAATTCCACCTGTCTCAGATCCGAAATAATGGAAGTTTGTATTTTATTTTAAAATACTCTGTTTAACTAACAAAAATATTATAATTAAGAACGTAGATTATTTTAACACGGATACAAGAGTAGAACGACCGCGTCACGTGTTTTCTTCTTAGATAATACGGCCCAGTGATGTTACCTGTGGAACGGAACGTAGACAATAAAGGCCGAGCGGTTTCACTTGTAGCTGTGTTTATAGGGTGATAATGTCGATGTGAGACGACAAGGGCCAAGCAGAACTGCCTCAGGGCACACAGTCAACTCCCTTCCTACACATACTGCATCGAGCTCAACTACCAGAAGTATGACGATAAGGCCCAGGCAAAACTGTCTCAGGTCACACAGCCAACTCCCTTCCAACACATAACTGCATCTAGCTAAACTACCAGAAATATGACAATGAGAGTCAGGCAGAACTACCTCAGGGCACACAGTCAACTTCCTTCCTACATATAACTGCATCGAGCTCAACTACCAGAAATATGCCAATGAGAGCCAAGCAGGACTACCTCAGGACACACAGTCAACTCCCTTCCTACATATAACTGCATCGAGCTCAACTACCAGAAATATAACAATGAGAGCCAGGCAAAACTGCCTCAGGACACACAGTCAACTCCCTTCCAACACATAACTGCATCGAGCTCAACTAACAGAAGTATGACGATAAGGCCCAGGCAACACTGTCTCAGGGCACACAGTCAACTCTCTTCCAACACATAACTACATCTAACTAAACTACCAGAAATATGACAATGAGAGCCAGGCAGAACTACCTCAGGACACAAAATCAACTCTCTTCCCACACATAACTGCATCTAGCTAAACTACCAGAAATATGACAATGAGAGTCAGGCAGAAATACCTCAGGACACACAGTCAACTCCCTTCCTACATATAACTGCATCGAGCTCAACTACATATGACAATGAGAGTCAGGCAGAACTACCTTAGGGCACACAGTCAACTCCCTTCCTACATATAACTGCATCGAGCTCAACTACCAGAAATATGACAATGAGAGACAAGCAGGACTACCTCAGGACACACAGTCAACTCCCTTCCTACATATAACTGCATCGAGCTCAACTACCACAAAAATAACAATGAGAGCCAGGCAAAACTGCCTCAGGACACACAGTCAACTCCCTTCCAACACATAACTGCATCGAGCTCAACTACCAGAAGTATGACCATAAGGCCCAGGCAACACTGTCTCAGGGCACACAATCAACTCTCTTCCAACACATAACTGCATCTAGCTAAACTACCAGAAGTATGACGATAAGGCTCAGGCAAAACTGTCTCAGGGCACACAGTCAACTCCCTTCCAACACATAACTGCATCGAGCTCATCTACCAAAACTATGACAATGAGAGCCAGGCAGAACTACCTTAGGACACGTCAACTCCCTTCCTACATATAACTGCATCGAGCTCAACTACCAGAAATATAACAATGAGAGCCAGGCAAAACTGCCTCAGGGTACACAGTCAACTCTCTTCCAACACATAACTGCATCTAGCTAAACTACCAGAAATATGACAATGAGAGCCAGGCAGAACTACCTCAGGACACAGTCAACTCCCTTCCTACACATAACTGCATCGAGCTCAACTACCAGAAGTATGACAATGAGAGCCAGGCAGAACTACCTCAGGACACACAGTCAACTTCCTTCCTACATATAACTGTATCGAGCTCAACTACTAGAAATATGACAATGAGAGCCAGGCAGAACTACCTTAGGACACGTCAACTCCCTTCCTACATATAACTGCATCGAGCTCAACTACCAGAAATATAACAATGAGAGCCAGGCAAAACTGCCTCAGGGTACACAGTCAACTCTCTTCCAACACATAACTGCATCTAGCTAAACTACCAGAAATATGACAATGAGAGCCAGGCAGAACTACCTCAGGACACAGTCAATTCCCTTCCTACACATAACTGCATCGAGCTCAACTACCAGAAGTATGACAATGAGAGCCAGGCAGAACTACCTCAGGACACACAGTCAACTCCCTTCCTACATATAACTGCATCGAGCTCAACTACTAGAAATATGACAATGAGAGTCAGGCAGAACTACCTCAGGGCACACAGTCAACTCCCTTCCTACATATAACTGCATCGAGCTCAACTACCAGAAATATGCCAATGAGAGCCAAGCAGGACTACCTCAGGACACACAGTCAACTCCCTTCCTACATATAACTGCATCGAGCTCAACTACCAGAAATATAACAATGAGAGCCAGGCAAAACTGCCTCAGGACACACAGTCAACTCCCTTCCAACACATAACTGCATCGAGCTCAACTACCAGAAGTATGACCATATGGCCCAGGCAACACTGTCTCAGGGCACACAATCAACTCTCTTCCAACACATAACTGCATCTAGCTAAACTACCAGAAGTATGACGATAAGGCTCAGGCAAAACTGTCTCAGGGCACACAGTCAACTCCCTTCCAACACATAACTGCATCGAGCTCATCTACCAAAACTATGACAATGAGAGCCAGGCAGAACTACCTTAGGACACGTCAACTCCCTTCCTACATATAACTGCATCGAGCTCAACTACCAGAAATATAACAATGAGAGCCAGGCAAAACTGCCTCAGGGTACACAGTCAACTCCCTTCCAACACATAACTGCATCGAGCTCAACTACCAGAAGTATGACCATAAGGCCCAGGCAACACTGTCTCAGGGCACACAATCAACTCTCTTCCAACACATAACTGCATCTAGCTAAACTACCAGAAGTATGACGATAAGGCTCTGGCAAAACTGTCTCAGGGCACACAGTCAACTCCCTTCCAACACATAACTGCATCGAGCTCATCTACCAAAACTATGACAATGAGAGCCAGGCAGAACTACCTTAGGACACGTCAACTCCCTTCCTACATATAACTGCATCGAGCTCAACTACCAGAAATATAACAATGAGAGCCAGGCAAAACTGCCTCAGGGTACACAGTCAACTCTCTTCCAACACATAACTGCATCTAGCTAAACTACCAGAAATATGACAATGAGAGCCAGGCAGAACTACCTCAGGACACAGTCAACTCCCTTCCTACACATAACTGCATCGAGCTCAACTACCAGAAGTATGACAATGAGAGCCAGGTAGAACTACCTCAGGACACACAGTCAACTTCCTTCCTACATATAACTGTATCGAGCTCAACTACCAGAAATATGACAATGAGAGCCAGGCAGAACTACCTTAGGACACGTCAACTCCCTTCCTACATATAACTGCATCGAGCTCAACTACCAGAAATATAACAATGAGAGCCAGGCAAAACTGCCTCAGGGTACACAGTCAACTCTCTTCCAACACATAACTGCATCTAGCTAAACTACCAGAAATATGACAATGAGAGCCAGGCAGAACTACCTCAGGACACAGTCAACTCCCTTCCTACACATAACTGCATCGAGCTCAACTACCAGAAGTATGACAATGAGAGCCAGGCAGAACTACCTCAGGACACACAGTCAACTCCCTTCCTACATATAACTGCATCGAGCTCAACTACTAGAAATATGACAATGAGAGCCAGGCAGAACTGCTTCAGGGCAGACAGTCAACTCCCTTCCTACACATAACTGCATCGAGCTCAACTACCAGAACTATCACGACAAGACCCTGGCAACACTGTCTCAGGGCACAGCCAACTCCCTTCCAATACATAACTGCATCGAGCTCAACTACCAGAAGTATGACGATAAGGCTCAGGCAAAACTGTCTCAGGGCACACAGTCAACTCCCTTCCAACACATAACTGCATCGAGCTCAACTACCAGAAATATGACAATGAGAGCCAGGCAGAACTACCTCAGGGCTCACAGTCAACTCCCTTCCAACACATAACTGCATCGAGCTCAACTACCAGAACTATGACGACAAGGCACAGGCAGAACTGTCTCAGGGCACACAGTCAACTTCCTTCCAACACATAACTGCAGGAAATAAGGAGCGTTCAACTTATCACAAAGTTAGTTGGATTGCAACACTTTGAAACACAGTTCGTACCTTGGATATTAATTGTTGCTTATCAAAAGTCAATAATTACTGTAATACACATCCATATTTCTCTAAAGGTCAAATCTTACTTTAGTATTGGGTTTAATCTCACTTAATAGTCGATACTGATAGTCAATGGGTAATTTACTCTAAAATAAACATGTATTGATTCTTAATTTATTTTAATTACTACACTATATTGAGTATCAGTGAAATAGGACAAATTCTGAAGACTGTGTTTCATAAGAAAATAAAGGGGAAACACCTATAAACATAGGTTAAAATGCTGTATTTTCGACCAAATGTTTGAATACAAATTTATAATTAATCAAAACATATTTTAACTGTAAGTTTTTTTATATAAAGTTGACATCATTATCTTTCTACATTTTAATTGTTGAGACTAAAATTTTTGGAAGACGCTCATTGGTGTACAAAAGACAAATAACATTCAAAATGTAGACTATTACAATTTAAACATTTTTCTACTAACATACATTGTCTACTGATGTTTTATTGTTAATAATCTAACTTCTTTATTTTGAGGAGAATTCATCACCAAAATGTGTTATGTTTATACACACAACCTAATTATAGGTACAATATGTTTGATTGTAACGCTTAATTACCTAACGTCAAGAGAACAGTTCAAGTTACACACAGATGAAAATAATTATTGTTAGTTATGTTTAACAAGATTTAAAGTTTATTAACAAAACATTTAAATTCTTGTCAAACCAATTTTATTGAAATTAAAATTTTTGTAAAAACTAAAAAATAATCAGTTTAGATTCATTTTTAAATAATGAGGATTGACTTCATGTACTACTCATAAAAGACAGTTTACAAGGTGGGCAAACAAATATTGAGACTGCTAGTCCAAACGACAATGTCAAAAGTTGTTGAATTGGCTAACGAGACCACATTCCCGCCAGTCATGAGTGTGGGATACATCGGCGAGGCCTACTGGTGCCAATACTGTTTCTGGAGTAGGTGTGACAATGCTGACCGATGACACCGCCTCCCGGATGTCCGCCAAGCTCTTGTCAAGTGGATGACACCCAGCTGGGCTTCAGACGGAAATATCACGTCACAAACAGGCGACTTTAAATTTGGCGTGGTTTAAGAATGAGATTATTTATGTAAGGGTGCTGATTTTACGATTTAAGTTACCTCTTTCAAAACGTGTCATGCAGACCTAATTTTACAGATTTATTGAGTATTTTTCTTGCTTTTTAAATGTTTATGGATCTTGTAGGTTATCTGTAAGAAATTATGGACAGTATAGTGAAATGATACTATAAATATGATTTAATGGCAGTAGGGCACGTTAAATATAATAAACTTCACCTAACCAATCTCTCCACGGTTGTTGGCATATAACAGACAAGATTAAGTATTCAGTACTCACTAGAAGTAAATGGTAATAAAATGTATTTATAAAAAATAACCAAGTGGATCTGACATCTTGGTATGGTACTTAAATAAATCATACATAGGATAGCAATAACAAATTAATTTTTCCCGAGACCAAAACTTGACAAATTTTACAACTATAAATGGTTATGGTTTCATAACACAAACTTTAAAAACAATTTAAGGAGACATGTCTTCACATTACATAAACCAAACTGTATACACATTTTAAAACAGACAGATTTTTATAACTTTTTTATAACTAATTTTATAACCAAAACATTATCAAAATTTTAAAGTTTTGAAAATTATCCACTTTTCATGGTCCTGTAACAACATCTTAATAAACTTGGAATCAGACAGACCTTCAAAAAGAAATTCACTTTCAGTTTTGCATCTAGTAATTAATCTTACTAAAAAATCTCATAATATGTAACCGATCGATAAACTTAATTTATTTTGTAGTCTTTGGCTGTAACAACCGTGCAAGATACTACGCAATATCTCCGGTCCTTCCTTCACCGCTAGTTAATGTTCGCTGCCGTCGTGTTTGGCCATCACAACCGTGCAGGATGCTACGCCATATCACCGGTCCTTCCTAGACGGTTTCACCGTTGGTTAATGTCCACTGTCGTCGTGTTTGGCCGTCACAACAGTGCAGGATGCTACGCCATTTCTCCGGTCCTTCCTAGACGGTTTTACCGCTGGTTAATGTCCACGGTCGTCGTGTTTGGCCATCACAACCGTGCAGGATGCTACGCCATGTCTCCGGTCCGTCCTAGACGGTTTTACCGCTGGTTAATGTCCACTGTCGTCGTGTTTGGCCGTCACAACAGTGCAGGATGCTACGCCATTTCTCCGGTCCTTCCTAGACGGTTTTACCGCTGTTTAATGTCCACGGTCGTCGTGTTTGGCCGTCACAACCGTGCAGGATGCTACGCCATATCACCGGTCCTTCCTAGACGATTTCACCGCTTGTTAATGTCCATGGTCGTCGTGTTTGGCCATCACAACCATGCAGGATGCTACGCCATGTCTCTGGTCCTTCCTAGACGGTTTCACCGCTGGTTAATGTCCATGGTCGTCGTGTTTGGCCGTCACAACCGTGCAGGATGCTACGCCATGTCTCCGGTCTGTCCTAGACGGTTTCACCACTGGTTAAGAACGATGCTACGCCATGTCTCCGGTCTGGCCTAGACGGTTTCATCGCTGGTTAATGTCCACGGTCGTCGTGTTTGGCCGTCACAACCGTGCAGGATGCTACGCCATGTCTCCGGTCCTTCCTAGACGGTTTCACCACTGGTTAATGTCCACGGTCGTCGTGTTTGGCCGTCACAACTGTGCAGGATGCTACGCCATGTCTCCGGTCCGTCCTAGACGGTTTCACCGCTTGTTAATGTCTATGGTCGTCGTGTTTGGCCATCACAACCGTGCAGGATGCTACGCCATGTCTCCGGTCCTTCCTAGACGATTTCGCCGCTGGTTAATGTCCATGGTCGTCGTGTTTGGCCGTCACAACCGTGCAGGATGCTACGCCATGTCTCCGGTCTGTCCTAGACGGTTTCACCGCTGGTTAATGTCCACGGTCGTCGTGTTTGGCCGTCACAACCGTGCAGGATGCTACGCCATGTCTCCGGTCCTTCCTAGACGGTTTCACCGCTGGTTAATGTCCATGGTCGTCGTGTTTGGCCGTCACAACCGTGCAGGATGCTACGCCATGTCTCCGGTCTGTCCTAGACGGTTTCACCACTGGTTAATGTCCACGGTCGTCGTGTTTGGCCGTCACAACCGTGCAGGATGCTACGCCATGTCTCCGGTCTGGCCTAGACGGTTTCACCGCTGGTTAATGTCCACGGTCGTCGTGTTTGGCCGTCAGAACCGTGCAGGATGCTACGCCATGTCTCCGGTCCTTCCTAGACGGTTTCACCGCTGGTTAATGTCCACCGTCGTCGTGTTTGGCCGTCACAACGGTGCAGGATGCTACGCCATGTCTCCGGTCCGTCCTAGACGGTTTCACCGCTGGTTAATGTCCACAGTCGTCGTGTTTGGCAGCGTCTTTTTAGTGGCTATTAACCCACATGGCTGTTCTCGCACCTCGAACGTAACGACTTATCTTGTGCCAGCAGTCCTCTTAGGTACGCTTAGGCACTAGATTTATTAGATTAGAAGCGATCAATGAAAATACAATGTGATGCTGTGTTTTCACTCAGACTAGAAGCAAGTTAGAGAAGACAGCTTGAAAATGTATGTTAACAAACGTTGCAGGAACATTTTAGATACCGCTTCCATTCTACAACACTTGTCTTACGACTCAGTAGTAGTAGTAGTAAGCACGTGGACATCGTGCAAATTAACCATCATAACAGATAATACATATATTGCTAAGAGAAAATCACCCCTCCGACTCCTTTGTTAGTATGGTGCACAGCAAGACCTGTCCTTACTTCTTTGCCACACGCCCGTTAATTATTTCACACTCAACAGCCATTAGGTGAGCTTAGTTTACAATAATAGTTACCCAGGCGGCCACCAGATGGCACGGCGATCGTGTCACCTCCTTCCTGTTTCCTGTTGCTGACAGATGTTTTGATAAGGTGTTATTTACATTTACAACAACACAGAGTGACATTTGCATTCGGATTAACTTAATTGTCACTGTGCACACGAGCGGTGAAATTACACGGTCGTTTGAAGTGTCCTACTACCAGGATCCCATCTAACATCTCCACTCCACGAGAGCCGTATGAGTATGGTGAGCCCGTAATAAGTAGTGTATTAAAATAGTGACCTAAAAGAGTCATATTTACAAACAAAGGGTGTAAAAAGTCGTTTGTTACCGTAAGTCCACAAAGAGTAGTTTGTGTAAGTGAAGGGCGCAAAGAGCCCAATGTATAACTTAAATAAAGGTCACAAGAGTCGTATGTGTAAATGAATGCAGCAAGGAGTTTTATGCATAAATAAAGTTTACAAGGTAATTCGAGCACACAAACAGCCATATGAGTAGGTAGGCTTAAGTGATGACCAAAAAGAAGCGTATTTGTAAGTAAAATCCGCTAAGAGCCATAAGAGTAGGTGATCACTACAAAGTGGCGTATTTGCAAGTGAAGACCGCAAAGAGTAGCATGCGAAGCGAAGAGCGCAAGGGTCGTATGTGTTAGTGATCACCACAAAGAGGCGAGTGTGAACGATGCAAAGAGTAGTAAGGGTCAGTGATTACTCCAAGGAGGCGTATATGTCAGACAAGGCCGCAAAGAGGAGTATACCAAAGTGAATGTTGCAATGAGCAGTTAGTGTAATTCAAGCTCACAAGGGTAGTAGTCTATGTGTAAGTGAAAGCCGCTAAGATCTATGGGCTTACAGTGGTTATGTTTATTCAGGATAAGTGAGAGGATCCATCGCGAACTGTGAGGACTTGTAGATCTACTGGAGCAGTGAATTAGAATGGCGAATTTGATGTTCTTCAATATGGGACTCATGGAGACTTTCTGCTATGTAGAGGTTTCCAAAGCCATAAAAATTAACAAGCCTTGACCACAGTGTTCCAATGTTATTGCAAGATAACTGTCAAGCAACATCGAGCGTGGCTGTTCCTTGGTTGGGTGACCGATGAGTGATCCCGTTCTTGCTTGCAATCCACCTGTTCGGACACTGGAGTTAGTTCGGGAGTCGCCCTTTTTTTTAACTTTATGAGAATTAATATTTCCAATTCCTGAATCATAAATCATTGATAGATTGTTGTTTCCCACGGCCTAACAAGGGACATACTTTGATTACTATGCTGGGGTACTTTTGACCAGTGCCCCTGTGACTTGGTGATTTGTCACGACGATGTCTATTTTGAAACGTACAGGGTGTTAGCATTAATTGTACAGTAATGTAATCAAGTTTAACAGGAACTACAAGCTATCCATTTAGCAAATATTGATAAATTATAATTGTAATAACACCTAATACTCAGTGAATTAAGATAAGCAAGAATTAATACTAAGACATGATTTACCAATAAGGAAGGGTAAGACAAACCTCACCATTAAATACACAAATAGCATCTCTAAAATTGTATATTAAAAAAACTAAGAAACTCCAATGGTTTACCTTGCATAAATTTATTTAATCAAAATGTTAATGGAATGAAATCAATACTACATGATTTTAAAGTTAATTTATTGTCCTCTAGCTGTGACATATTTATTATTACTGAGACTAATTTAGACCCGAGCGTAGCTAATGTTGAAGTGATTGGTCAGGCAGGGTTTATAGTTTATAGAGTGGATAGATCTGCTCTCACTAGCAGGAAGGTCAGTGGTGGCGGTGTAACGGTAGGAGTGTCAACAAAATTTAAAAGTAGACAGATCACAGTCAGTGTAGACTCTATTGAGTAGTTTTTTTGCTTGATTGGCATTGATAGCATGAACAATCTATTATTAGTTGCTGTGTATATACCACCAGGCCACAAGTATGAGTATATAATTCATTTTGTGAAGCAGCAGAAGAAGCTTTAGTAGTAGTGGGCCACACCATCAATATTCTACTGTGTGGGGATTTCAACCTACCCAACGCATCTTGGGATGGAGGTGCTCAACAATCGGGCAGCTTGAATTTGACTCGTTCTAACAACCTAATTATTGATTTGGCTGACCTGATAGGGCTTAAACAAGTAAATACAATAAAAATACTCGATGGATATTATCTTAGACTTGTATTATTCCTCCAAAGACTCTTTAGTGGTCACAGAGTCAATAGACCCAATGACAAATGTTGACCCTCTTCATTCTCCCTTGCATTTCTCTTGGTGGTTTCCTTATATTACCAACCATCATGACCAGCAGTATTGTTTGAATTACAAGAAATGTGACTTGGAGAGAATTCGTCAGCTTAGAGGGTGGCAACATGAACAAGTCCTTTAGTTGTCATGAAGTTGTCAGATGAGGACAACTTTAGTCAATTCATAGCATCTCTCAGTGGTATTGTTACACTTTATACCCCACTAAGAGAGTTGGTGCCAAGCCCTTTCCAAGATGGTTTTCGAATGAGTTAAAGGAATCAGTGGTACTTAAGAAGAGTATAAAGTGTCATTGGACAGATCTGTCTTAGATTTTCTTACGTAAGGTACCAGTGCAAAAGGATGGCTGCCGAATGCTACAAGAGGTACTTATCAAAAGTTGAGGACTCAATCCCTTCGGATATGAAAGCTTTTTTAACTTCACAAATAACAACAGGTCATCTCATAACACATTTAAATCAATGCATTTGGATGACTCCTACTCAGACACGCCGCAGGGAAATTGTAATTCGTTTGCAAGGTTTTTTTTCATCTGTGTTTTCTCCACCCTCAAGGCTTACTCCTGATCTTCCACCATGCCACAACAATATAATATGGTCATCATGCCGATTCTCATTGATAGACGTAAAGTCTAAACTCGAAAAGTTAGACGTATCCTAGAGTTGTGGACTACATGGCATGGGATATGCCATACCGATCTTCAAGTCAAGTGATCCCAGTGACATAACAAATTATAGACCAGTCACTATTTTATCGACAGTAGCCAAAGTCTTTGAAAGCTTATTACTGGGTAAAATAGGTGCCTTTTTGAGATCTGTGATTCCCGATATACAACATGGTTTCTTCCCTGGCCGCTCGGTACCATCCAACTCAGTTCTCTTTCAGGAGCAAGTAATCGAGGCTGTATCAAGATCTAGCCACGTGGATACTATTTATATAGATTTCGCAAATGTGTTCGACCGTGTGGACCACACTATACTATTGAGGAAGCTGAACAGGTGTAGAGTCATCTTCTTGAATGGTTTCCATCTTATCTCTCAAAATGACGTTTAGTCGTTAGATGGGTATCAGCACTCTCCGAAGAATTTCTCTCCGCATCTGGTGTTTCACAGGGATCTCATCTGGGTCCCTACTACTTATTCAATCTATTTATGTCGGACGTCGTTGACTTTCTTTACACTGGAGTCTTGATGCTTGCGGATGACATGAAGTTATTCCATACTATTGTGAGTATGGAGGCCTATGTACTACTTCAGGAGGATATCTACAGATTGGAGGCATGGTATAGAGACAATGGTATGTCCATTAACAAGAAAAAGTCCTTGTCATATCTTTTTCCAGAAGAAAGTCTAAACTGGAATTTGAATATCAGCTTAGTGGATTGTTAGTGTAAAGAGTCTCTGTTGTCCGTGACCTTGGTGTGTTGCTGTAGGATCTTTCAAGGGCGCCTCAGATTACTGAAGTGTTGAACCGCGCCAATCGCCTTTTTGGATTTATTATTCGGGCTACCAGGGGCATATCTAGTACTCGAGCCCTAAGTGCTATATTCTGCTGCTTGAACAGACAAGCCTTGGAATTTGCCTTTGTAGTCTAGACACCATATTAAGCTGGATATATCATAGACCCTTCAGCATATTGAAAACAAATTTATTCGGATGGTTGGGGTTCATCAGGGACTTCCTCACAGAGAGGTTCAAGTTTCGGGTTTTGCATCAGAAATGGGTTTGGCAGACTTGGACGCTCGACGGAAGGATCAAGATGTCTTATTCCTGTACAAGCTTCTCTCAGCTGCAACTGACTGTCCTTCCGCTTCTTGAGAGGATCCAAATCCGCACTCCTCTTATTGCCACTAGATCTCAGGAATTGTTTGGCAGAGGGCAACACGCAACCTTACACAGCCAAAACAGAGATCTGGAAGATTGGCCCGGATCCAGAGACTTGGCTGTAACATATCCAGTGATGTAGACTTCTTTCATATGAATCTCCCGTTATCGAAACGGACTGTTAAACAAATTCTGGCTGGTAGATGATGTATATACACACAAACTTTTATTTTGGTTAACAATGAAGATAATGCCGGCGTGGTGGCTCAGTGGCTAAGGCTTCGGACTGCGGAGGGCAAGGTCCAAGGTTCGAATCCCCACTGAGCCAGCGGTCGGTACTTCAGTCGTTGAATAAAGTTGACGCTCAGGCCTGTAGGTCCATGTCAACTGGCGAGTGAAGTTTTTTTTTAAAGAAAAAAAAATTTGTTGTAAACTTATATTCAGATTATTTTGTTAGAGTTGTTATGGAATAGTGTTATTTGTTATTTATAATTTTAGTATGAATATAATTGTATGTAATTTAGAATTTGTCATTCCATTAGAAAGTATTGTTATTCATTGTAATGTTATAGTTTTTTGCTGTCAAGGAATATTGTTTAGTTTCTGTTTGTTAATATTAGTTATGTATTCCAATGATAGCCTAGTGTTCACTTAGAATTATAACTTGTAAAAATCATTGTATAGTCGACGTTGTCATTATCGTCTCAAAATGTTGTTATATATTTTTTGTTGTTATGTCTTTTTGTATAGTCTATTATTAGTTTATTGATGCTTTATTGTTATATATACCCTTTTTGATGTTAGTGCATGCTGCAGACTGCAAGTTCATTAGTTTTAGGTCATATATGGAATTCAAACGCAGTAGAATACTTATTAACATTGATTTGCATGTCAACATTGATATTGTACCATCTTGATTGTATTTAAAATTTGTAACAAAATGGTAAACCAGTTGGAAATAAACAAATAAAAATGGTAAAATAGTTACTCATACATAGTCTATTATATAAACAAATATAATAACTAGGCGTATATTATCATTTTCCTGATACACTCGTAATAATTTCTATAAAAACATTATACAATTTTAATTGTATTCTAATTAAAATTATATTGATGCTAAGAAATTATTTAATCAATAGTAAAACTGGCAATCCACCCTCCCAAGACAATATTAGACTCCTCGAGGCTGTAACCCCTACTGTTGTTCACTTCACAATTCACAGACAAAAGACAAAAGGAAGTCGTGGAAAACACACTATACTCACACATTAATACAGGCATAATTGAATTTGTAGGGGGCGGGGGGGGGAGACGGCGTGATTAAATTTAAATAATTTACGGGTCGACGGAAGAAGGGTCGCGGCAGATCCCCCGGGGCCTGGATTAGCCTGAAGATGTCACTGCGTTAAATATTGCAAGTGGGCTTCACTCTCGTTCCTCACCCTTGCCGAGTCTTGTGTAGCCTACGTTACTGGTCTTCGTGGAAACCATCCGCGATTAAACTACAGTAGATACCTCTCTGGCTTCATAATTACTTGCTTTTTAAACCAATCGAGATATAAACACTAAAAATTCCCTCTCAAATTTGTGTGTCTATTTTAATTTCTGCTCGGATCAACCATTTAAGTTAAATTTATTTGCAATGATGTTTAATTAAATACATTAACTATTTATAAAGAGACTGAGATCAAATAAACTTGTAATTTCTTACTGTAAACATTCAATACCTATCTTACACTTAAATAAATCTACCTTTCACTATATTAACACTTGGTTATAAAATAAAAATTGAAAATAAACCGTTGTATTTAATGCATTATTCGGATTAGAACATACATATTCGATATCTCTACTTATGAAAAAAGGCAATTTTTAAAATTATTTAGCCTATGTAATATACGTAAATAAAACATTTACTATTTTAAAGTAACTAAAAAAGAAATACATATTTATATTCAAATTAAATACGATTTTATGGCATCATATTTTATTTAAATAACACTTATAAGGGACAAATATATTTTTCTGAACCAAGTCTAACAAAACCTGTGGTAAACTTCGTGTAACTTTATTTGAATGTTACAATACTGTGAAAAACTGTGACTCTTAGAATTTGTTCCTTATTTATCCTCTGGTTGTTCTATCAAAAGAACTTTATTTTTCAAGCATTATTACCGGTCATAAACGGATGTTATCCACACTGGACTCATGCATTCCAGTGTCCAGGAAGTGTTGCCCGATGCCTGGAACAACCAGAATGCTCCAGTGCCGTTAAATACTCCAGAGGTAAATGTACACCAGTATTCAGGGTGATGCCCACTCGAGGAGGCTGACACTATCAAGTTTCCTGGAACATCCACATCGACAGGATCTGTAGTAAAGTTACACAAATAATTTATGATTTACGTAACCTGGCTAAGTTCTGCTCTCCAGAAATTAAAAAAAATGGCCTATTAGTTTAGTTTATCCATATATTGACAGTCTTCAGACAAAATCCGTCAGAATTATTCAAAATCTGTCCTAGAGAGTCGTGCCGTGATAAAGTCAGGGAGCTGGGATTACTGACATTGCCCTGCCTTTACATCCACGAGGTGGTCCTTTACTGTCATTCCAAGTGTACTTTGACGCAGGGCAGTGACGTCCAGCATTACGGGACAAGAGGCAGTGGCAACTTCCGAATTCAAAGACATAGATCAACCACATTAGAGCAGCTGCCATCACACGTTGAACAGCTTCCATGAATGCACGAAACAATTAACTAAAATATAAAAATCAATTAAAACCGTTTAAGCGTTTTTTTTCTGAATGCGTTTTACTTGGTTTAGGAGTTTTTGAATCGTAACTTAATACATGAATGACCGAGTCTATAGTTTGAATGGAATTATGCCTTCCCTAAGTGTATGTCTGAGTATGGGAGAGTATGTTTGGCCAGGTATGTCCAAGTGACAATGTACATCTTGAGTTTTCCACTTTTACTTCATTGTGGCGATTGCAATGTAATATAAATATTATTTACTACAGTAAATATATCGAATACTGTATACTTTCAGTTATGATTCCTGTTTCGTATAGCTTCTGAGTGACGGCTTGCTATGAATGTCTTAAATACTGCATACATTCAGTTATGATTCCTGTTTCGTATAGCTTCTGAGTGACGGCTAGCTATGAATGTCTTAAATACTGTATACATTCAGTTATGATTCCTGTTTCGTATAGCTTCTGAGTGACGGCTAGCTATGAATGTCTTAAATACTGTATACATTCAGTTATGATTCCTGTTTCGTATAGCTTCTGAGTGACGGCTAGCTATGAATGTCTTAAATACTGTATACATTCAGTTATGATTCCTGTTTCGTATAGCTTCTGAGTGACGGCTTGCTATGAATGTCTTAAATACTGCATACATTCAGTTATGATTCCTGTTTCGTATAGCTTCTGAGTGACGGCTAGCTATGAATGTCTTAAATACTGTATACATTCAGTTATGATTCCTGTTTCGTATAGCTTCTGAGTGACGGCTAGCTATGAATGTCTTAAATACTGTATACATTCAGTTATGATTCCTGTTTCGTATAGCTTCTGAGTGACGGCTAGCTATGAATGTCTTAAATACTGCATACATTCAGTTATGATTCCTGTTTCGTATAGCTTCTGAGTGACGGCTAGCTATGAATGTCTTAAATACTGCATACATTCAGTTATGATTCCTGTTTCGTATAGCTTCTGAGTGACGGCTAGCTATGAATGTCTTAAATACTGCATAAATTCAGTTATGATTCCTGTTTCGTATAGCTTCTGAGTGACGGCTAGCTATGAATGTCTTAAATACTGCATACATTCAGTTATGATTCCTGTTTCGTATAGCTTCTGAGTGACGGCTAGCTATGAATGTCTTACATACTGCATACATTCAGTTATGATTCCTGTTTCGTATAGCTTCTGAGTGACGGCTAGCTATGAATGTCTTAAATACTGCATACATTCAGTTATGATTCCTGTTTCGTATAGCTTCTGTGTGACGGCTAGCTATGAATGTCTTAAATGCTGCATACATTCAGTTATGATTCCTGTTTCGTATAGCTTCTGAGTGACGGCTAGCTATGAAAGTTTTAAATACTGCATACATTCAGTTATGATTCCTGTTTCGTATAGCTTCTGTGTGACGGCTATCTATGAATATCTTAAATACTGCATACATTCAGTTATGATTCCTGTTTCGTATAGCTTCTGAGTGACGGCTAGCTATGAATGTCTTAAATACTGCATACATTCAGTTATGATTCCTGTTTCGTATAGCTTCTGAGTGACGGCTAGCTATGAATGTCTTAAATACTGCATACATTCAGTTATGATTCCTATTTCGTATAGCTTCTGAGTGACGGCTAGCTATGAATGTCTTAAATACTGCATACATTCAGTTATGATTCCTGTTTCGTGTAGCTTCTGTGTGACGGCAGGCTATGAATGTCTTAAATACTGTATATTTGCTATAAATAAAGCCTGGAAGCTCCATAAGTGTTAAGGGATTATGTGTTACAGTGACAGTCTCTTGTGTTACTGATTGATGAGAGGTACTCAATGAACCAGAAATAAGTATAAGTAGTGGTCATGTAGGCTACCCTAGTCTTAAAAACAAATTGATTGTAAGACGACTTAAAAATATATTAATTTATTTTAGAAAAGTATCTCTCCTAATAAATTTTCAATGTATTATATTTTTTAGAGTATCAGTGCTTCTTCTGTTTCGGTGTTCACCTATGTTTAAGTCCTCAAAATCGACTACTTTTGCAGTATGGGTGACTCATGACTCACATTCTTTGCAGTCCATTCATTGAAATACTCACCCCACACTATTTCTTCTGTGCAGCTCTATTTTACTGTTCTGACAGCTTATGACTCGCTCTGATATCACTTAAGGTTTACTTGGATTATTCATTATTATTAATCTGTAACAGATTCCCAAAGCTTCTACTGTTAAAAAACTCCTGTCATCCACAGGTGTTACTTCCTCATCCTATATTACTATCAAAATAGGTAAGCCTATCATAAAGTGCATCATTCCATATCACTAAAAAAAACTCAGCATGCTGCCATTTTTCTAGATAATAAAGTATTGTAGTCTTTATTTATACAAATATTGCAATCAAGCAGATAGTATAAATGAAATTAATCATTTCGCAATGAAAACTAAATTAGTCAAGCGGTTGTTTCATATTTATATCTTTAGTAACAGGTGTTTTAAATAAACTTTTAAATTAAATAATGCCAATGCTACCCTAAAGGAAACGTTGAGGGGCTGTTTCTATCCCTTAGGAATGGGATTTCGATAAGTTCTTTCTTAGTGCGTCTTTATGATACAGCAGCTAACTATCCTTCAGATAAGTCCTTTCTTAGTGCGTCTTTATGATACAGCAGCTAACTATCCTTCAGATAAGTCCTTTATTAGTGCGTCTTTACGATACAGCAGCTAACTATCCTTCAGATAAGTCCTTTCTTAGTGCGTCTTTATGATACAGCAGCTAACTATCCTTCAGATAAGTCCTTTCTTAGTGCGTCTTTATGATACAGCAGCTAACTATCCTTCAGATAAGTCCTTTCTTAGTGCATCTTTATGATACAGCAGTTAACTATCCTTCAGATAAGTCCTTTCTTAGTGCATCTCTATGTTACAGCAGTTAACTATCCTTCAGATAAGTCCTTTCTTAGTGCATCTTTATGATACAGCAGCTAACTATCCTTCAGATAAGTCCTTTCTTAGTGCATCTCTATGATACAGCAGCTAACTATCCTTCAGATAAGTCCTTTCTTAGTGCATCTCTATGTTACAGCAGTTAACTATCCTTCAGATAAGTCCTTTCTTAGTGCATCTTTATGATACAGCAGCTAACTATCCTTCAGATAAGTCCTTTCTTAGTGCATCTCTATGATACAGCAGCTAACTATCCTTCAGATAAGTCCTTTCTTAGTGCATCTCTATGTTACAGCAGTTAACTATCCTTCAGATAAGTCCTTTCTTAGTGCATCTTTATGATACAGCAGTTAACTATCCTTCAGATAAGTCCTTTCTTAGTGCATCTCTATGTTACAGCAGTTAACTATCCTTCAGATAAGTCCTTTCTTAGTGCATCTTTATGATACAGCAGTTAACTATCCTTCAGATAAGTCCTTTCTTAGTGCATCTCTATGTTACAGCAGCTAACTATCCTTCAGATAAGTCCTTTCTTAGTGCATCTCTATGATACAGCAGCTAACTATCCTTCAGATAAGTCCTTTCTTAGTGCATCTCTATGTTACAGCAGCTAACTATCCTTCAGATAAGTCCTTTCTTAGTGCATCTCTATGTTACAGCAGCTAACTATCCTTCAGATAAGTCCTTTCTTAGTGCATCTCTATGTTACAGCAGTTAACTATCCTTCAGATAAGTCCTTTCTTAGTGCATCTCTATGTTACAGCAGCTAACTATCCTTCAGATAAGTCCTTTCTTAGTGCATCTCTATGATACAGCAGTTAACTATCCTTCAGATAAGTCCTTTCTTAGTGCATCTCTATGTTACAGCAGTTAACTATCCTTCAGATAAGTCCTTTCTTAGTGCATCTCTATGATACAGCAGCTAACTATCCTTCAGATAAGTCCTTTCTTAGTGCATCTCTATGATACAGCAGCTAACTATCCTTCAAATTTCACCAAAATCTGTTCAGTGGTTCCGGAGATTTCGTAATGAGTGAGTAAATAGTTTTTGGATTTTATATAGTATTAACATTATATATAGTAAAAACAGCGAAATATTAAAAGTATAATAGCAATCAATAGTTTACAACAATATTTAAAAAATAATCTTAAAATGTAGAGGTTTATTCTTATAAAATTAGTTCTTTTAAAATGAAAATTACTAATAATGTAAGTGAAACTTTAGCTTCATCCTTTTATGTATTTGGAGCAAAGACAAATTTTTTACTTTCTTCCACATGAATAGAGAAAGTATTTTGATTGTCCAACAAAAATTTGTTTACAAGTTGGTAAAATCCATGTCAGGGCCCTCTGAACCCCCAAAAAGGAGTATTTTACGAAAAACAACGTTTTGGTGACTGTCCATATTTGTTTCTGTGTAGGTCTATGTGCACTTCACACGAGACCAAACGGATGGATAGATTTTTATGAAATTTGGAATGTAGGTGTATTTAGCTCCAGAAATCTCAAGACAGTTTTTTTAACTTTTTGAAATTTTAGTTTTTTATTTTTATAGGCAAAAACATACAAAAAATTTTTCTAAAAAACGGCTTTAACGATTGTGATTGACTTTTTAGAAAATATGTGAATTGCAATTTAAAATATTTTGGTAAAGACCTAACTTCAATAGTTTTTTAGATATATATTTTTAACGAGTAAAACATTTTAAAAATGCAGTTTTCTCAAACTTCCTAACGATATTGATTAAATTTTTAGTAAAGATGCATATTATAATTCAAAATATTTTAGTTACCGCCCCACTAAGTTGGCTGAAGGCCGGAAGCCTACCTAAGTTGTTGAAGGTTGCTTACATAAAATATGTTTATGTGATTAATTGAACAACTGTTTTTGAAGATTACTTTTTCCATACTTTTATTTAAACGAAATAAGTGTTTCGTCTGTACATTCCTTAGAAGGGAGAGAAAGTTTGTGCCAGTTCCTGGTACCATTTTTTTAGATGATAAGACAATAATAATTAGGAGTTACTGTTGGTCAAAGCCTCGTTACTGGTGTGACAGTCGGGCCCCAACGACTCCATGAATATGCATCTCTGTGGCCAAGGAGGCACTGCGCCCAGTGGCTCGATGGAGATAACCGACTGTCCTTCCTTATACATTCTGATTACTAGGCTCAGCCCTACAAATTTTATCTTTATGTATAAGCCTTAATTATTTAACGGTTCACAACTTATGCTTTGTTTTACCATAAACATCTATCTCAACGACACAACTAAATAGCTCCTCAATCCTGTATTCCGCTCTAACTGTTCATTTCCGGCATTCCCCAGCCTTTTGCAGATCACCACTCGTTACAGAAGTCAAATTTGGCTCACCCATCGGCCAACTTCGGTTTACCGAGTCTCTATTAGGCTAATTCACTGTTCTAACTTAGACCTATAATTCCCCGACAATATGGAGATAGTTAATTCATCGCACGTCCAATCACGATAAAAGTGTTTTGTCTTTAACTAAGGCTCTTGTTAACATAAATTGTAAGTTAGTTACAAACTGTATGGAAGTAGATATGACAAATAGAACAAATCTGTTGAAATGTTCTTGTTACGACTAAAATTGTTGTGTCTTTTAAACAACCAAGGCCGTTCGTTTTTGTTTTACGCAAATTGAACATCGAGTAAAAATATTAACAGTACTATATATATACATACATTAGGGGACTCGTTTATCTTTGAGGATTCGTAAGGAATCTTGACAAGTCCAGAAGGACTGATAAGGTGTTGGTCCTGCTATCCATATGACAAACTGAAGAAATAAGTACTCGACACATGTTCAGCACTATTTGATGGGACTTCTGCTTATTTATTCTCTGCGTAGCTACATAATGTTGTGATTTTTTGTATTCGGCCACCCCATTTACAATAATAAAGAAGTTAAAAAGTTTTCATATTACATAGCTTATGCCTTAGGATGCTACTTACCTAATGATTTATTATATCTATTAACATTATATTTATGTATGTTATTTTTTAAAATTATTATATCCAAGATTCATCGGATAAAAAATGTATTCCAGTTGAGCAGAAGGTTCGTAAAGGCAACCCAGTTGAAATCTATAAATTCAAACATCCAACATTGATATTTTATGTGACACAAGAATAAATACCAATAGCATTTACCACTCTTACATGTGTATTTAAGCTACTTACATAAAAATAAACTATAGCCTTCCTTCTATAACTTTATGGAGGGCTAAGGCTGTAGATTAAGGATTCTAAGATATCAAGGTTCTAATTCCCAACAGAGTTGACGGCCGGTACAGTACTTCACTCGTTACTGGCCTGCGGGCAATGTAAACTCGTGATTGAACTATCTTTTTTCAATAATAGCAATAATAATATCTTTTAAAATGTAAAATAAGTTTAAACAGTTTATTCTTTAAAATGACCAAAAGTCTATCCACTTTCCTTATAATTGTGCCTGTTCGCAAATTGATATCGCCCAATTAAGGAATACTCTGATAAGAACATTTCCCGACAGCGATGAAGGATGAGTCGTCTCCAAGGCGATGAGGGGGAGGGGGTGTCCCAGGAGAAATTAAAAATGGCTGCTCCACAGAAGGTGAGAAATGGAACGCGGAACAGTCAGGTTGTTTAAAGCGCGTTGCTTACCAGGACCGCCGCTCCGGATTGACTCATTAAATAAAGAAATGTGTCGATTCCCGTTCGCATTTCTCAGAGAACTGCATTACCTCGCTCAACCCTCACTTCCCTCTCAGCAGTTACCCCTACAAAATACAACGATCCTTATGTAAGTGTCTACACTGTTATACAGCGTCATGCGATTCAAATTTTACTCATAAATTATCTCCAAATGAGTAGGCTATGTAACTAGATATAAAACAGTAATTGTAACACAAAACATAACCAGACTAATTGCAAGACTGCTTTAATTATGTTATTTAAACATTAGATAAGTCATATCAAGTTAAGTAACAACTGTGTAAATACTGATTCTTGTGCCAGTATACAAGGACTATGACCACGGGCTGTTGTGGGTACCCCCCTGTCTGCAAACTCGATCTACTCTCAGTTCCAAATTCACCTATCAGTATGGCGTTGCCATAAGCAATGTGATTTAAATACGGTCCCCACGGTATTAGTCATCTAGAAAACATCAGCTCACATCGCGTTTATTGTTTTATTAGTAATAATATTAATAAGTAACGTATTAAAATAATAACGTACATGATAATACATAATAATACATGATAATAATGAAAACCGGGATCTCTAACGTACTGTATAAATACACAATAAAAAGGCTCGAATAAAACTTTGGCTTTAACTTTGTTAGCATAATAAAACCATTATGAAGAAAAAGTATCGGGTCACAAAGTGATATATAATTTATCTGCGTTTTTATTAGCCTTTGGAAGGTTTACAGCGCCTTTATCGCATCGCCAGGTTTGTAGCGGCAACCCGGTGAACACATGCACGGTTTTGTAATATAGTAGCGACGTTCTTCCATAAGGCCTCCGAGAGTAGGCGTACTTCAACTGTAGCAGTGGACACGAGTACATAAACTCATAACAATTTTAGATTCGATTCACTTCACAAAAACCGCTAAAAACATTGATTTCTATTTCAATAACTCGGTCCGTAATAATGATCGTATCGTAAGAATTAAAGTGTAATTTGATATGCGAAGGACTTTAGACCATAAGTGGATTAAAAAAAAAATAGAGTAACTTTATAGTTTTATTTGGTTAAATAAATGAAACTTCAAACGTAGTTCTTGACGATTTTAAATTTTAAAAAAACTGATAAAAACAACTCATGGTCCACTAGATTAGACCTGTAACAATCATACAGTTCACTATAACTCATTATGATAATAAGTTGAGATATAAAGAACCACACAGTAGAAATATAAAGCATTCTTTAGGTCACTGACGGCAAGTCTGTAAGTAAACACGGATGTTGACTTCCTAGCGGTGGTTTGGCAGTTTGGGAAACGGTCTTCTTAATAACATTTTATTATTTTAATATAGACAGACATGACATTAGTTCAAAATAAATTCTTTGTATGTAGCCTAGGTACGTTTCGACAGTCGTTACAGCTCGCGACAGGTTACTTACCTACCGAATACAGTGACCAGTAAGGTCATATACATTAAAATAAGCATGGTACTTGTACCTCCATTTATTATTTATTCTGCGTGGATGACTGCTCATAGTCGTGTGTACGTAGGATAACCACGAGGCCAGTAACTTGTGTGTATGAGTCATTTGCATGTAGAGTAAACATGAGGCCTGTAACTTTGTGTATGAGCGTGGAAGACTGCTCATAGTCATTTGCATGTAGGGTAAACATGAGGCCTGACACTTTGTGTATGAGCGTGGAAGACTGCTCATAGTCATTTGCATGTAGGGTAAACATGAGGCCTGTAACTTGTGTGTATGAGGGTGGAAGACTGCTCATAGTCATTTGCATGTAGGGTAAACATGAGGCTTGTAACTTTGTGTATGAGCGTGGAAGACTGCTCATAGTCATTTGCATGTAGGGTAAACATGAGGCCTGTAACTTGTGTGTGTGAGCGTAGAAGACTGCTCATATTCATGTGTACGTAGGGTAACGATGAGGCCTGTAACTTGTGTGTACGAGCGTGGAAGACTGCTCATGGTCATGTGTACGTAGGGTAACAATGAGGCCTGTAACTTGTGTGTATGAGCGTAGAAGTCTGCTCATAGTCGTGTGTAAGTAGGTAACATGGAAAGGTTAATGAAGAAAATGAAAGCACCACTTTACATGATCAGTTAGAGAGGGAAGTCCCAACCCCTATAGTTGGTTACGAACCCAAGGGAGAATACCTACGAGTATTATTAACTAGGCCTACATAGATACAATACTAATTATAATAAACGTAAATTAGTAGTGCTATATCTTAAGAAACATGTTTTATGAGGATTTGATTTGACGTTTCATTAAATATTATTATTTTATCATGATTGTGTAGCAGTCAAATTGACAGTTAAATAAATACGTTCAGCTGTTATCGTCGTAAAATGCCATATTTGGTTGAATTTGACATTTTTTCAGCTATCAACATCAAAATATATAATCGGAAATCTTCAGCCGTAAGTCAACAACTACACATGTCAGCATGTTGAACTAGGCCTACACATAATTATCCGTCTGTCTGTCCACAACGACCAACCCCGTCCACAGGCGCTGGAGCCGCCGAGTGATGTCGCACGGAAGACTGCAAAACAAGATTACATATTGAGTTCTGATTAACATATCGAACAAAGTAGGTCAACAAAGTATTCACGACTTAGTAGGTCTAAACTTCGCTTAACGGCCAGCATCTATACGTAAGTATTTCACGTGAAATTTTGTACATACAATAATTGAATGTTCGACATTTAAGTTATAGGTAATTTATAATGTATTTTTATATTTGCTACTTTGATTTGAGGCCAAAGATCGACCGTAAATTCTGTCAGTTGGGCCGCTGGTTTGTCTGATGTCCCTCAATGTATTTCGTTTGGTAACCGAAAGTAACCGAAATGATAATTAAAAATTTGAATTTAAGTAATTTTGTATAATTTCAATTTTAATTTTGTTTATTTTTGATAATTTTAATGTTTCATTTACTTTCAATAATGTTATAAAATTGTATGTAAATACGATTTGCCTAAAATTAAAATCCTATTTTATTTTCCAAAACAGAACTGGACTTTTAATGCATTTCGTTCTTCACCTATCTAGCCTGTTTTTCGTGCATATTGGGTTTGAAAAAAGAAGTAAACTGTAGATTAGTAAATTACTCATAATTTTAAATCATAAGAATTAAATGTTCAATTACTGAAATCTTTTGAAACAATTATCAAGTTAAAGCAGATGTGTTTAACGATCCGTGTTCAGCCTACACATATCAAATGTTATCTAAAACACGGACGTAACGTGGTAGTCTACACCTAATAAAAATCAATATTAATTCTCGAGCTATAATCTGGATCGTTAAAAACAAACTGGGGGTTGGCTTATTTGAAGTGTTTGTTCAGAACGTGGTGGAGATAGGTGACACCGGAGTGGTGGGGTGGTAGTTTTGTCACCTGGGGGCGGGCTTTGACACTCGCAGTGTCGCATGTCGCACGGGGGTGGCAACCTACGCACCTGACTGTCCACCCACGCGCTGCTAAACATCCAATCATTATCCGGATCAGTATGATGTGTTGCATTGTGAAGACTTTGTCATTAATGATTTAAATTACTGTAAAATATTAATTTAATAGTCAGTTCCGAGAGACCGAGCTTCGCTCAGTTGAATTTTGCAAACTAAAGATGTAGCATCCATATCTCCCAGAGGATCATGAGGATCATTTGTTGTTGTTCTTCCTGATAGGTTATTAATAAATTTCGTTTCTGAGGACTTCTATGTTTATCTTTAGCCCCTTTGTGGAACTCGGCTGGCAGCCTCGTGAGGAGTTCGGACTACGACCTCGCTAAGACGCTCTGCTACAGTCCCATTTGTGGATCTCGGCATGTCGCCTCGTGAGGCAGATCGGCCTACGGTCTTGTCAGGATTTTTAAGCAGTATGACCATGAATTTTGGTTTTTGGGGTAGCGGAGCCCATAAACATAGTTTTTTTTTTTTTTTTTTTTAATCTTGTGGTATATTAGTAATTAAGAGAAGAATGCCTTTAATTTGATACCCCACTTGGGTGTATTAGTTTAACATTACCCAATGTTGGGTTATTAAGTATATTTTATTTATTTTGGAGGGGGCAGAGCCCTTAAGTGTTATCTCTTTTGAAATGTAGCGGTATAATGTGATTTAGAAGATAAATACATATATTTTGATACCCCACTTTCTGGTAGAAGTCTGTGGTTACATATTGTTTTTTTTTTTTTTTTCTGCTAGAAGTCGATAGCACTGGACATCTGGGAGCCTCTGGAGCAAAAATCAGAATTTTCACAGGTTTGAGGCCGCTATCAATCCATCGACGTCGAGAACTCCCAAAAAAATTAAAAATCCTTGGAGCCAAAAAAATGTCTTTCGGACGCTGCTTGTTTATGATAATAAAAAGAGAATTTGATAATTAAATATGAAAATAATAAAAATAGGATATAATTACATACATTACTGAGAAGTAATAAGAAATTACAGTTATAGTGAAAAAACAATCTGACGTAGTGTATAAGTTGGTAACTAAACAAACATTGTAATATATATATATATATATATATATAAAATATAAAATAATTCCACTGAATATAGACTTGTAAATAAACAAAATACACATGATATTCTAAACAATGAATTGTTAAATAATTCCCACACGGGACGTCTAGGAGCCTGAGGGGCAGAAATCAGAATTTTCCCCGGGTTGAGGCCGGTGCCAATCGATTTATCGTGGTGGGAACCCCCCAAAACAATAAAAAATTAAATATCCTTGGAGGCAACAAAAAAATTCGTCCGAACGTAGTTTGTTTTAGATAATAAGATTTAACCTACTGATAATTACTCAACTGCCTGAGAGGTCAACAACTTATTGTGTTTCCAAATTATTTTTTACTGCACATTTGTGTTAGAATATGTGTCTATTTATTCGTAAGACGCCGATTGCCAAGATATGAGTGAATATGAGAGAATGTAGCCTTTGTTACCAACTAAGTCTGGCTATTCCTTAGAAAGTGTCATTAATTACTGTCAATGACAACTGACCAACCGGTAGTTACAATCTGACAGCTTTCAAAATTTGTTTTGACTGTGATTGTAATCGAACTGATAGCTTATGAAGCTCAACTTTAAAGAATACGCACCGACTAATTGATATTTTATTATATTCTTGATATGTCGTCTAGAATATAATAAAATAGTAGTTGTAAAGAAGAGGGTATCTTTATAATATATTCTTAAACTAAAAACCTTAATTTATTTCCTTATTTTTTAATTATTGATATTCAAAACTTACAAGTGTTACACAGCACATACGGGTGCCCGTAAAAGCATGTGCTCAGGAATCATGCATGCCACTTCATCAGTGGTTCTTGTACCACCAGTCGACTCAGGTGTTCAAGTGTTACACAGCACATACGGGTGTCAGTAAAAGCATGTGCTCAGGAATCATGCATGTCACTTCGTCGGTCGTTCTTGTACCACCAGTCGACTCAGGTTTTCAAGTGTTACACAGCACATACGGGTGTCAGTAATAGCACGTGCTCAGTAATCATGCATGTCACTTCGTCGGTCGTTCTTGTACCACCAGTCGACTCAGGTGTTCAAGTGTTACACAGCACATACGGGTGTCAGTAAAAGCATGTGCTCAGGAATCATGCATGTCACTTCGTCGGTCGTTCTTGTACCACCAGTCGACTCAGGTGTTCAAGTGTTACACAGCACATACGGGTGTCCGTAAAAGCATGTGCTCAGGAATCATGAATGTCACTTCATCAGTCGTTCTTGTACCACCAGTTGACTCAGGTGTTCAAGTATTACACAGCACATACGGGTGTCCGTAAAAGCATGTGCTCAGGAATCATGCATGTCACTTCATCAGTCGTTCTTGTACCACCAGTCGACTCAGGTGTTCAAGTGTTACACAGCACATACGGGTGTCAGTAAAAGCACGTGCTCAGTAATCATGCATGTCACTTCGTCGGTCGTTTTTGTACCACCAGTCAACTCAGGTGTTCAAGTGTTACATAGCACATACGGGTGTCAGTAAAAGCATGTGCTCAGGAATCATGCATGTCACTTCGTCGGTCGTTCTTGTACCACCAGTCTACTCGGGTGTTCAAGTGTTACATAGCACATACGGGTGTCCGTAAAAGCACGTGCTCGGGAATCATGCGTCACTTTGTCGGTCGATCTTGTACCATCAATCGACTCGGGTGTTCAAGTGTTACATAGCACATACGGGTGTCAGTAAAAGTACGTGCTCAGTAATCATGCATGTCACTTCGTCGGTCGTTCTTGTACCACCAGTCTACTCGGGTGTTCAAGTGTTACATAGCACATACGGGTGTCCGTAAAAGCACGTGCTCGGGAATCATGCGTCAATTTGTCGGTCGATCTTGTACCATCAATCGACTCGGGTGTTCAAGTGTTACATAGCACATACGGGTGTCAGTAAAAGCACGTGCTCAGTAATCATGCATGTCACTTCGTCGGTCGTTCTTGTACCACCAGTCGACTCAGGTGTTCAAGTGTTACACAGCACATACGGGTGTCCGTAAAAGCATATGCTCAGGAATCATGCATGTCACTTCATCGGTCGTTCTTGTACCACCAGTCGACTCGGGTGTTCAAGTGTTACATAGCACATACGGGTGTCAGTAAAAGCACGTGCTCAGTAATCATGCATGTCACTTCGTCGGTCGTTCTTGTACCACCAGTCTACTCGGGTGTTCAAGTGTTACATAGCACATACGGGTGTCCGTAAAAGCACGTGGTCGGGAATCATGCGTCACTTTGTCGGTCGATCTTGTACCATCAATCGACTCGGGTGTTCAAGTGTTACACAGCACTTACGGGTGTCCGTCAAAGCACGTTCCCAGGAATCATGCATATCAGTTCGTCGGTCATACCATCAGTTGTCTAGGATGCTCAAGTTTTCTTTTACTAATGAAGAAAAATAGTTATATTTTCTTCTCTACACATTATAATAAATGTGACTCCTATATTTTGGTGAATGGCATCAAACATAAAATAAAATATCATTTAATAATTTCAATCAATAAGGAAAACCACAGAGAAAAATATGCACAGGTAGCTTTCGTATGGCCACAGCAAACCAGTATCCTTTAGTGGCAGTTATAAGTGGATTACAACTTATGTACATCTTTATAAATCCGGCTTAGGTTTGAAGACCTGTAAAGGAGGGCGCACTGGGCCTCCTATTCACAGGGGGGGGGGAACTGATTGTTTGTGTTTTTTTAACATTACGATATGCTTGTAGACGCGTTACTGGGCACGCGATTGAAGAGACACAATTCTTAGGTGTACGTATACAGGTAGATACAACTTAACAGCTGATAAAGGACATATGGAAAAAGCTTTAGACTAGAAACATTTCTTAAGCATTACAACAAACATAGTAACTATTACTTACACCAGTAATAACACTTAAATAATATAGCCTACGAATATAGTTAAATAAAAAATAAAAATTTTTAGAACTACTATTCTTTTGCTTCAAAATTAGTCCTTGTTGAAAACGTGTATGTAACAGCCGCTCATACATAACTAAACAGATTTAGCATAGGTCAAAAATCAAGTTTGAAAATGTATAAAGCGTCCTCACGGTCTCGTAACTTTTCTTCCTATTTACAATTTATATGTCTATAAATACAAAGCGGCTACTGTATACTCGTACACAAAACACTATAACCACGCACATCTTCGTCGTCTCTGTAGTCATTGGTCAATCCAAGCTCCTGGACATTTCTCTACATGCACTTCTACATATGAAAAAGCACACGTGGGGAAATCTTCACTCAGCGCTGATATCGATGCTGCTTCAAAATCAACGTTTATTAAATATTGCCTTCATCTATTTTTATTGAAATGCAGGCTATTTTTCTATTAATTTACTTTAATAAATAAAAGTATGGGGGAAAAAGAAAAAAAAGAAAACAGGCCGAAAAGCCGCTTTGTACATTTCCAGATTTGATTTGTGAGTTAAGTAAAATCTGTATTTATTTATGTGTGAGCGTCTGTTAGATATACATATTCAACAAAGACTAAACATGAAAGATGAAAAGTGCTTTTAAACTTGACATTTTTTAAGTATTGTATTTCATCATTTACACAACTTAATATATCCAATCCTAATTGGTAATGTACGTTTTTTTCACCTGTCACATTTCACTGTCTCAAGGGTCACCCCTTTATCTCACCCTCGTCAAACATAAACCTGACAGGCTGTAAGCTTATTTAGTTAAATTCCAGTTGTACGCTTTCCTCGCGACACCAAATCTGTGATCGGCGCTAATACGAGTGACTATCGACCTCTATGCTGTACCTGCCGGCTGTGTCTAATTGGGACCGTCCCACTCACTTTTAGCTATAACCAGAGCGCGCCGGGCCTAGCTGGACGGTCAGCGCAGCGGACTTAATTATTTAACGATTACGCGCTGTTTCCGGCGTAGAAGTCACACAGTCAAGATGGTGGAAGCGCACACCGAGACAAGAAGCCAATTAAAGCTCTAACTAATTCACCGGCCCTTATGAATTATTCAATTTGTCATCATTTTCATTGTCGGGCAACGAACAACGGAAACATCAGTGGCCCCATCGCGCCAACTTCGAGGACACCTCAACCATAGCCTCTTTTCATGATATTTCATGATCATTCCATGAATGAGCTCTTGTTTACCACATCATTGGAATTAAATGTTTTCATTAATCTGTGAGACCCTTGATTCCTTGGTCAATGGGACATTAAATACTCAGAGTAACTTATGAGCCAATAATAAAATCGGATCGTAATATGTGTAAGTTTGAGGATATATTTATTTTTGCTATTTAGAATAAATTTATATTATTGAAAAGTTGTTATAATAATCCTTATTTTAATAACAATATTAAGCGGGCTTAAGGTTACAAAACCGTATTCGTGCTTCAATTCAAGGCTAGTCAGACGGAGGCGTGGGTATTGCAGGTCCGAATGGTCAGTGATTAATGAATATATCTTGAAACTTAAAAGAGAATTTCCATTGTGTCTAGAATACTCATACTGATAGTAATTGTTCGTGGTCAATATTTCAACTTAATCAAGATTTACAATAATTGTGATTTATCAGATGAAATGTCAATATCACTGGACGTAAATAAAGAATAAAACATTTATATCGGGTGTCATAAGGCTTTTTAAAGTAAAACATGGTCCCCCCTCCCCCCAACATCAATCATTGTAGCTCAGCACTCCTGGACACTGTCTGCTGCCAACAGGCGCATCTTCCCTCAGGAGTCTCGGGGATCCATTTACGAGAGTGCAGACTTGAACCAACCCTTTCTGCTCCGAGGTTGGGAGCTCCATTTGTCACTATCCTACTTCGATAGGGAGGGGGTGGCAGGAGGCAAGATTGATGGAGACAAACCTCCAGCTAGACAGACTTCCATTCGATAAGGTTCGGTCGCACCCCTCCCTCATTCAACATACCAGCGATATTTTGAAAAAAAAATCAGCGTGACAATCGATAGATTGTATTGAAAAAAATTACGAGCTGAAAGAAGCGTTAAAAAATTTCTTACTGTATATAGAAAATATACCAAAATAAACATGCATGTATTTAAAAATCGTTTAAATGCCATTTTTAAGCCACTCTTACAATTGATTTAAAAGTGGCAGCTTCAAGCCTCAAAGCTTGTGTTAAATGACCTAAGCTACTACAGTAGCAGCTTCAAGCCTCAAAGCTTGTGTTAAATGACGTAGGCTACTCAGTAGCTGCAACTTACGTCCTGACGATTCGTAAATGATTGACGTGACAGTCTAAAGTCATATTTACCCTGCACCAATGAGTACTGATTGAATGTGGATACTTCAATTGTCGTCCGTAATCTAAAACGTCTTTGCACCTCTCTTTGTGTTTGACGGACCCTTCTATCTACTGTGCTCTTTTATGTTATATGCATGAGAAAATAATACACGAAACTCTTTTTCTATGTTTTTTATTTGCCTATTCGAATTTTATATTCTATAAATCCATCGCGAATTTATTTATTTAAATATGATCAAGAAGAGAACTATAGATCTGATTCAACAGTTAAGGTGAGTCTTAACTGTTCTTCTGTAAAAAAAGTGAAAATATTACACCAGCTGTGCGTTAATCTGTCGTTTTGTTGACCAATTTTACAAAACATATCGAGTCCATCATAATAATGGCAGGCAGGGATGATCATTTTGAAATAGAAGATAATTATCATCTTCTAAATGTGATCTTTTAAAATATTGTTATCTCTGATTAAAATCTTGTTGACAGGTCAATCGCAAATATCCGTCATTAATAACGATGCTTGTGCAATCTGATGTAATTATATGCTTGGTGAAGTTTCCTGAACAATTATATTTGAAGTTGTTGATTTGGTATAGGTTAAATACGTTAAATTTTATCTCTAAATTTGAGTAACACTCTTATAGAATATCAATTATGAGTTAAGTTCAAAATGTGCACTGAATTCGTATTCAAACGCCATAATGCCTCATTTCAAATTCTGTCGAACGAGGATTAAGGTCGAACCTGTCGTTAACTTGGCGCTTATACAGTAAAACTCCCCTATTCCATCACATTTCATGGTGTTTATTCGGTATAACTGACGTTTATTAGTAACAAGATTACATTCCTCGTCATTGTCATGTTTATGTAAATCGCATTTACTCCTTGAGTATCTCCGCAATGCATTGTTTAATAGTAAATAAAGTTTTAGTTAAAATATATATATATATATATATATATATATATATATATATATATATATATATATATATAATCAGAGAATCCAAATTGGCTGTGGGAATTTCTCTGATGCAAATTTAATTGATGAGGAAATACTATAAGGAACATGGAGGTTTGATAAGGCATTAATTACACAAAACTGGAAGGTAAGAGATATTTCATCGTTTTGTTTAGATCAATTTTAACTTTGAAATCGTTGAAATATTTACTATACATTTTTAAGAATTTGATCTGAAGAGTGCTAAAAGATTAAAAATTTAACAGTTATGCTTGTGATGTTATACTTCTTCTTTTAAAAGTGGAATAACAAGTAACATTACCTCAGTGTACTTACAAGTAGCCCCAAGACGTAATACTTTCATATAATCTCTTGACAGAGTTTTTCCATTCGCTAATTAAGTGCTCTCCGTCGTTATAACGTTTACGTCACCGACTAACGTCGACTTTGCATTAGCCCGACAGAAAAGTTGCGATTTTAATTACGTGCTGGTGAAATGGGGGTTGTAGTCTAAGGGCGGGGGGAGGGGTTAATGTGTTCGCTATGGTAATCCAGCGGCGGCCCAACCTAATTGCCAAACTCATACCGACCACCTGAGACGCGGTAACTCATCCTGGACGATGTTCTTTTTTCTTTATCTTTTAAGAAAACGGACGAATTTTGAAGAGTCTCCGCCTTCCCTCAGTTCTACCCACCACATCAACTCAAAACTATAACAGCCAACCCTTCCATCGCGTAATTAGGGGCTGGGGGATGAATGAGGGTAAATTGATGACGGACAAGTCGTTTTTCCACGCGGAAAGTTGAAAACTCTCGCTTACAAAAAGTGACGGCACCTGTCCGCCGGCTTTCTTATAGTACCGGAATGAAAACTGCGGTGAGTTACGAACCCCGCTCCACCGCTCGCTCCTTCACCAACAGTGTGTAACGGGCAATTTGTCCGCGTGCCGACATATTGATGATACAGAGGCCCGCTGTGTCGCAAAGTGCCCTTCGACCATCAACTGCGTATCTCCAGTATTGACAAGGTTCGATTGTTAGACACAACGGGGCGAGCTAGAATAGTTTATCGAGTTCACTGTTAGAGCAATTATTTATTATAATATGGTACTAAGTACAAGACGCACAAATAGAGATTCCTTCTCTGGTTCTGACGATGGTTTAGCGGAGTCGATCACCATAATATTTGTAAATTTTTTACTTATATTATTATAAATTTGTATTGAGTGACGTTCACTCGTGTTCCTACCAACACGCGAAAAAAGAAAATATTTGACATTTTTTAAATAAATAAATATTTTATTTTAATAGTAGTAAACCATTGAAATGTTGACAGCTAAAAACAATTTATTCTATATTCTACAGTTCTTTTTTTTAATAAATTCGTATTTACTTCATAAAGACTTATCTAAAATGTCTTCAAATGGAATACAACATAGGCCCTACAACTATTAGGTTTATGCGGCTGGTCATAATTTAGTTATTTATTTATTACATATTTTGAATGGTACATAACAGCCCTAACAAATTAGGCCTACAATGTAGCATTAATAAAAATAGTACATGTTTTTACATGCCAATTGAGAATTTCAGTTCATAAAAAAATAAGGTTCATCGGAGACATAAATTAAGAGTATGTTCAAAAGTACATGCTTCTAAATGATTAATTATAGAACATATAATAATACATATCTAGAGACCATGTAACAAAAACAAAATGTAAACAAACTAAAAATATAAAAATCAATAAAAATTTAAATATAAACGACGGTTACAAATTGAGATTCAAACAATAACACACAACTAATATAACATTAAGTCTATGCATAAAAAGTATTAACAACATTAATCATATTTATAACATATACAGTGTACATGTGTGTCTGTGTATGTTATTTCTTAATTATAGTTTTTATAAAATACCCAAATATTAATAATCCCCTATCTTGTATGTCTTGTACCACCCTGTTAGTAACTGCCCCTTACACAATGAGTAACTCAGGTTAAAATCAGCGATAATAGCCTAAATTAACAATAAATAGGCCTAAAACATATAACTAAATTCCCAAATTATATTTCTTTTTAGTAATAATTATTAATAATAATAATAATAATAATAATAATAATAAATTCTTTATTTTTCTCTCAATTAGAGGAATTATTGTTACATTCAAATAACATTTAACAGATGTATTAATGTATTATTATGACTAGTAATAGTTTTATTTGTATTGTATCACTGCCAACACTCATTATTTTATTGAAATTTATTTTATTTAAAAATAATTGTATTTTAAAATTATACAGAAGACATACAGAGTAGTAACTGGTTAATTAGATCTATGTTTTTATGATTGATGATATAACAAGAAATTAAACGTAGGATACTAATAAACGTGTGGGTTTATACAATTATATTATGTCAATAATTTTAAATTCAAAATAATTGTATGACCAAAAAATGACTAGCAACTGAATACTATCCTACCATTCAATCTACCTTTAAACATTGTTACGTACTACGTTTTTGTAGCATTAATTACAATCAACACGTAAGTAGCATTTAAGTAATTTTATTGGGTAAATTGGGATATACTCGTATTTCTTTCCTAAGCTCCACAAAGGCGTTTATCTTCAACCATAAAATGTCGCATTCTTTGACAATCATTAAACATTTCAGTTGAGATAAAATAAAACCTTTCAGTTCAATAATTACAGGTTCCCAGCGGTGACGAGGGTCGGCGTCTGGACAACCCTGGAGTTCGGGGGACCTAGAAACCAGCAATTTTCTTTTTAATTACTTTGTCAGACCTTTTTGGTGAGTTTTAGTTACATTCCAGGAATTCTTGACTTTTCGAAAACTATTGTAAAAAAAAATATATATATATAAAACTATGTTGTAAACGTTTTCGGACTATAGTTTTATTTACGGTACCCGTTTTGAAATTTTAATTAATATGTCCAACAGGAGGAAAGAAGATTCCCTATCAATATTTCTATTGGAATTTTTTTCTAAAAATGTTTTTCCTAGTAAAAATATTCCAAAACTGTATTATATTCCATTATTTATTATACCCTTTCAACTTTTAATGAACTCAGTGCAGGACGAGATCATTACAACGAACGTATTTAGGTTAGAGACACGTGGTTACCAAAGGAACGACTACTTTTTTACTACAATAGTCGGGGTTTATTAAATGTGGTATTAGAAAATGTATTTACTAGAAAAAAATTATAATTAGGAAATATAGTTAAAAATAATGAGTTAGGGAAAGATTATTAAAAAATTAATGTTGGAAAAAGTTTTATCAGAATTTATTTTTTTAGAATATATATTTTTTTAATTAAGTGCTACAAAACAGCTAATGCCTATTACATTATAGCACTAAAGAGAAAAAACATTTTTAAAACAACAAAAGTAGAAATAGCAAGATCTTTTTTTCAGATGCACCACATAACACTGTTTTTTCAGTTCTAAAAAAAAAAAAAAAAAAAAACACACACACAACTCTAATATTCACTTCTTCCAACAGAGTTCTCAAAGCCGAAACAAATCGATAACAATTTTAAACATATGGAATTGCTTAACAAAAAAGATACAACTTAAATAAATATATTATTATAACAAACAAATAGCATTTATGCACACATAAATTTATGAAACAAGGAACAATATTAACAGAAAAATGTAATAACAAAAGCAACAAAAGTAAATCTAAAAAAAATTTAAAAAAACAACGTGTAAATAAATATTTGAAAACAATAAAGAAATATAAAAAATAAAATAAAAATATTATTTTCTAAATGATTGGTAACGTGAACGAACATTACACACCAGAAGGTTGTTTAGACTCAAAAGAACAATCAATTCATGTAATACTCAGCTGATATCCTAGGCACAGTTGTAGATGTGTAATAAATAAATAATTAACAGTTTCTTTATTGGCATATAACATGAATGAATATCACCCAACACATATACATTAGAACACAAGTACGACATTTACAATATTACGGTGATCGACTTTGGGAAACCACGCTCACCATCCTCAGACCAGAGGGATTCACAAAGGAATTAATCCTAATAATAATGAATCAATAATAAATGATCGACTTTTCTTTCAATATTAATTTTTAAATCTCAATATTTCTTTAAAAACAACACCCACGCACATTTCCCACCCAAATGTTGCCAAAATATTCTCGTAGTTACTATGTCCGGAATAAACACAACTTGCAAACCTTTATATCTAGGGCCACATTTAACTAAAGAAACTTCTTTTTACATATGTATCCATCTATTCAATTTCTTCCCACATTGTTTAAACTTTAAAGAATAGAAAATATCCCTCCGACATTTTATTTTTAGGAAAAAAAATTAAACATCTTAGGAATAGTCTAAAAAAGTATAGTACGCACGCTGAAGGTCCGGCCTCCTGGCTGGCCTACTAGTCATATAAAAACATCGACTCTGAGCGAGGCGGTCACAGACAGATCGTAAAGGGTGATTGTTTACGCGTTTACGGAGAATTTGTATTCTGGTATCTCTTATAATTAGACCAGTATTTAAAATAAAAACATCAAATAGGTTGAGAGTTTGAAAGTTAACAAATTAAAACGTATATCAATAACAACTATTAAATATATCATAACAATTATAAATCAGTTAATAACTTTAATTGAAATTAAGTAACTAAGAAATATATACTTCTTACTGTCACTAAGAAAAATATTTCTGTGATTTCCCGTATCGTTAAAATACATATAACATTTATTTAAATTGGTTTAAAATAAAAATGACGAGTTGGGAGTGACTCATCAGTTTTATAAAACTTATGGACGGTTTTTCTAACGACACATTTGTCGAAATCGTCTAGTTCTGTCACTGTTGTTTTTCTCTTGTATTTTTTGGGAGTTGTGAACGAACACGCTCCTTCCGCTGAAGTGTCCAATAAACACTTTTCACGCCGAATTTCCTTTATAAGAGTTTTTGAAATGCTACATGCAACTGCAGTTCGTTCTAACGATTTTTTACGGGGATTCGTTGTTCATCTCTTAATTTGGCCTCATTCGCCATGAACTCACTTACTCTCCAAATAATTTCCCTAGCCTGAATTCTAGTAGTTTTTCCTTCGGCTACTTTAGGAATAAAGCGAGCCATAGTTGAGGCAGGAACCACCAAAGGAATAAACTATTTAGGATTTACGTTCACTAATTTTACAACCTTAAGAGTCTGCAGAGGCTGTCGGCCATGTTGGTTTAAATCTCATTAGAACGATGTTTTTTTCGAACCGGACAAATGATCACGCGTGTCAATATTTAACAGTTATTTTTAAACGGTCTTTTCCAAACAAATTTCATTTGATCAAGAGTGAAATTACTCGTTGAACTGCTTTGTGGATTCATAATTAGTTTAATAGAATAAATATAAAAATGGTTTACATTGAAGTTTTTATTTTCACCTATTTTTCAAAACTAGGCGTATGTATCCATAATATCAAAAGCAAACCCAATTCGTAATGGTAATATGATAGCATTTTAAATGACACCTCACACACAACGTTTGGTAAATAAATAATGATAAAAATATGGATTCAAAACAATTTTGTTTTTATGAGAATTAAACCAGTATGGCTCGCAGACTCCTAACACACTTAAGGGACACAAAAAAAAAAAAAAAAAAAAACACAATCTGACTTATTACACTACAGTAGTTTGATAAAAACAAACATATAACCAACTACATAATTGTTTATCGTACACTTGAGTAAACATTCCTAACACGCTAAACCACAACCACAAGCAAATATATCGCACGCAGTCTGGAAACGTACTGAATGTGCATCCGTAGATAACAATTAACGCAACTTATTTTAGAAGCAAGCGTGAGAAAGTCTGACAGTAGCGAATGTTTCCAGGACTGCAGGCATATTGGGCCCTTCACCCGTCTCCTCCCTATCACCGCTCGGCGGGCTCGAGGCCGGACCTTCGCCGCGCGGTCTATACTTGGTTGAAGAGGAGTTTTACAATGTTCTAACTGTCTAACTGATAAAAACAACTAACATCTTTAGGTAATTAGAGATTTTAATTATTTATTGGATGGAATATGTTAGGAAGTTACGAAAACACTCAAGATTTCCCTATCCAAGAAAAATATATGTGTACTAAGTTACCTAAAGGCCTAATTGATTACTACTACTGTGAAGTAGTATTCCAAAAAGTAGTAATATTTAGAAATAATTAGCTTTAATTAGATATAACTGTATCATAATAGTATTAGTAATATTCATTGAAGATATAATATTTCAAAAGCATTTGTGTGATTCAATAGGGCATGATGCTAAATACAAAAGTAACTTTATTACAAATTTCTGATATTATTGGAGTAGTCATGCAGCTGTGTTAAATTAAAGTCTAACTATAGTCTATCGTTTCACAACATCGATGAAATTAGCTAATTAACATGCTAATTTCTATACCATTCTATGCTCGGTCCTCTTAATACCCATACGGCGTCCGCTTAATGGTTGCCATCGACGTGGACACTACTAGAGAAGTCTGAGGTGTCCTTGTGGGGTGGCAGTGTCTGGATGTTGTGTAGGGAGGAGAAGTGAGTGTCAAGTAGTTGAAAATCAGACCAAGAAACGTTGTGTTTGTTTCTTAAACACTCAAATCATTGGAAATCTCCAAATATTATCTACATATCAAGACAATGTGGTTCGGATTCCATGTAAAGCTGTATGTCACTCAATTGCCCTGGTTATTGGGTATTGAGTATAAATAAATGGTCCTTTCTGAGCTAAGTAGAATTCAGTTAGTAACAATGGCTACACTCGTTCATCTACACTCATGGCACTCATTCACCCTTCTTATTCGCCCATATCTCAACGATCGGCGACTTAGAAATAAGTAATAAATAACAACATAAATGCAAGTTGAGTTAATTAACTTTGGTAAAAAATCTTATAAAAATTCTTAACGGTATATGCATGTATAGAATAAAAAAGTACTATAAAGTATTTATCAGACAACTGTACATTGGCATAGCAGCAATATCGGAGGCGATTACCAGCACGGAAGGATTATCGTTTCTTCCCGCTTTGAATGTCAATTGGATTAAGGACACGGTGGGACGATGGGGGGGATCTGCGGGAAGAAAATAATTAAAAAGTATAAAAACATCGATAACAACGGCGAACACACCAACTCCATTTGGGAAGGTCTTCATTACGATATAATTGCGATTTATCACTCAATAATAAAATGCCATAATGTGGTATGTGTTTTGGAGGGGAGAGTTTTTTGCGGATGTGGCTGAGGCCAGATTAGCAACAACTCTGCGGACAGAAAAACTGGCACACAACTTGTACTCGGCGCATTACTTTTTCACCACGCCACTCATCAGCGCTGTTCCCGGTTTTCGAAACATCGGGCGTTTTAATTATTTAAAGTATCTGTTATGGCTTTGTTGTTGGCGTTAGTTGTTCCTGGACAAGAAAGAGGCGTGCTAATTCAAGGAGATCCAAACATTGTTTATTCAAGGTTTCAGTAATTAAAATCAGAAAAAAATTTTTCCAATGATTTTTGTGTGACTGATGAATACAAAATAATATCTCTGTAGTCTACACTAAAAATCTAAAAAAATTAGAAAAACAAAAGAGTTGTAATTTCTAGTGGTAAAATACTGAATCTTCGTGCTTGGATTTGAACAGTTTACCCGTTTGTTCTAAACTAAGATCGTGCAAACGGGTGTTGTAAATGGATTTAATTTATATTTTAGTAGGAAAAATATGTTCATTTATTTAATTTGTAAAATGCATATACATAATTATTATTGTGAATGTGCTTAAAACGCAATTTCACTGAATTTGTAAAGCATCTACTCGACCACTGCACTCACAGAAAGTATATATAGTTAATGAACACAATCAGTTGGTCTGGGAATTGATCTAGGGTTGTTACGGATTTTATAACATGCAATATCTGCCAATTAGTAAGTACTTGAACCTAAAAGGTGAATTTTTACTGTCAATCAGTACTATTGGTATTCTACGCAATTAACTCAAAATGATAAACTGTCTTCCAAGTACGCCTGTTCAGGTCTCCTCTCGAGAGAGAGCCGGACATTTCCACCATTTCTTTTATACGATGGACAAGACGTTAGTGGACGCGTTAAATCAAATCGGTCGGTAGCTTAGTTGGCTAAATACCAGCTTCATAAGCTTAAGGTTCGTTCTCAGTTCGATCCCAAGCAGAGTCGTAACACATTTTGATAGGGATTAGCTGATAACCACCGGCTAATAACTATTTAAAGCCCTTTGTCATTGGGATATTAATTAATGACACTTTCTAAGGCATAGTCGGCCTTAGTTTGTAACAATGACTATATTCGCTCATCTACAGTCATCACAGTCATTCGAAATCCATATTTGGCCATGTCTTGACGATCGGCGTCTTAAGAATAAATAAAGTTGAATTTAAATCTTTTCATAATTTATACTTCGTTAATTGTCTAAGCAATACATTAATTGACATTTTATCTGTTTCTTTTTTTTCATTATTATCAATCAGTTGGGAGTCACAGTGCTATTTATTGACTTCTAACTGACAACAAATTTAAAAAAAGCAAGCTTATGTAGAATGAAGTAACAGGGTAGAATTTAGTCAGGTTAAATATTTGCTGTGGTCAATGTTAAATGTGATCAAAATGCGCAATTAAAATTTTCTTATTCCGAAAACAATGGCGTTGATGCTATTATTTGCAATGTGTACATAGTTTTGTACTTTGGACAGTACACGTTAAATATCTCAGTTGGTTTTAGTCGGTTTCAAAACTTTAAAGCCATAATTTAGTTTCATAATTTTCAAACATATTTTTGACATTTCACCAACTGATTTCACACTTTTGTTTTAATCCTGTTCTTTTTTTATGAAAAGGTCTTTAACACCATATTAATTTTTCAAAATTCAAATTAGTTTTTAAAGTATAATATTGTCTGTGTTTAGGAGTATACTAACCGATTTCTGAGACCTAGTCTCGTATTTCAAAATTTAAACAAATAGTTTTCGCTTTATTTTTTAATCTATTGAGGACAAAGAGAACTTGCTTATGGGTAAGAGGATTGTTGGATTTTTATAAGAACAGCGGGTGAAACCTGCTTCTCTATCTTAGATAGAACCGAGGCTATATCCAACTTAGGTTCAAAGTTCTGATCAGCTACCAACTCTCCCAGATAAACCTGGGCCGTAGGATGAGCAGGCACTACAATTAGATATTTTAGCCCCGGACAGACGATCTGTATTAATCAGTCAGTCTGTCCACTAGAGAACTAGACGAAGCATTTCAAATCAAAAGATTCATTATCAGGTCATTGGTCTCTATTAAGTTGACCTTAAAACTTATTTTATACAAAGTTCACACACGCAAAAACATATTCTGGCACGCACTTAAATGTTCCTGTGGGTGAATTGGCGGACAAGAACGGGACGTGTGAACTTTGTGTAAAATAAGTTTTAAGGTCAACTTAATAGAGACCAATGACCTGATAATGAATCTTTTGATTTGACACTTGTCCAGTTCTCTTGTGGACAGACTGACTGATTAATACATGCAAATAATTAATGAGTAGGTAACCGAGCGAAACGAATAGGAAGATTCAAACCTAAAGCAGAGCATAAATTTGCACATAAAATTAAAAAAATACACATTGTTGAAATCATGACAGGCACTCAATTATTATTTACATCTGAGCGGCGTTTAATGATTACAGCAATTAACCCGTGAACGGAGCCAAAACATTGCCCACTCCTCTAAACAATAGTTGCAGTACGATTCCATTGTTTCTTTACGATCATCTCCAGTTATTTGTTCATTGTTAAGTTTTCCAGTGGCTCTAGAAGATATTATTCACGTTTTCAATAAACAGCAATGTTTGCTACTTAAAAAAAAAAAAAAACATGTGACGCTAAGGACAATTCGATAACTTAAAATTTAAGTTTATATTGAAAACAAAATATCACCCAAAACAGGTTTTAGGATAGTTTCTATCACCTTGGAAGACTAACACCTGATATATGTAAAAAGTATCAAAGATTCGTCACATCACTCGAAATACAACAGATAAGACCTATAAGAAAAAAATTGTGAACGATAATTCAATTCAATTCAAAATCATTTATTATTTCTTAAATTGATATTACATTGCAGTGGTTTCTTAATGTCTCTATCATATAGCTATATGAGAGATCAACTAATTTTATCATAATGAAATTTCTTTAATATATGAGTAATCTTAAAGTAACTAACAAACAAAACAAAAATAAATAAACAAATCAACTTGCACCAAGGAAACATAGTTAAAGGAAACCAAACAACATTTGTTATTCATTATAAAAGTCTTTTTTTTTCAAAAATGTAATTTTTTTATATCAGTAATCCTAATTTTTATTTTATTTTGGAGTTTATCTCAATTAATTGTTTGATTGTTTAAAACCTCCTTCTGGATCACGACTGGTAGTCCTAACTCCACATGAGCCTCAAAGCATTAAATATTAACACAATGGAAATAAACAAATAAATAATATACATAGCTATATAAAACAAATATACTTTAATAATAAATAAGCCGAATACAATTTATGGCTGCTGTCCAAATAAATTAAAAAAAATCCTGCTATTTATTGACTTCCGACTGACAACAAATTTAACAAAAGCAAGCTTATGTAGAATGAAGTAAGAGGGTAGAATTTAGTCAGGTTAAATATTTGTTGTGGTTTATGTTATATGTGATCAAAATGCTGAATTAAATTTTCTTATTCCGAAAACAATGGCGTTGATGCTATTATTTCCAATGTGTAAATAGTTTTGTACTTTGGATAGTAAACGTTAAATATCTCAGTTGGTTTTAGTCGGTTACAAAACTTTAAAGCCATAATTTAGTTCTCCACAAAACTTGAAGTAGAATTATCCCATTTTTAGTCATTTACAGCAACATCTATTTACAGTTGAGTTCAAGGTTTTAGCCAAAGAATTTAAAGAGAACTGATATATCTTAACTCGTCTTCAATAAGTATTTTACTTTTATTTGCAGAGTGAAATCAGTTTCAATTACAATTAGATTTTAGGCCTACCTATTAAGGCACATATGTGATTTTTGTGGGTCAAAACCCGCCCTCCCATATAGTGGTACTGACTCACCCACCCTCTCACCCATAGACCTAAAGAGGTGTTTACTCATCCACCCAAACACGTGTGGTATTGAACAAACATATGAAGGGATTATCCTTGTGAAGTTTGCAGTCGTAGGTGTGATAATGTTCCGTCAGAGATAAGCAATTACAGACACATTTGCAATGAAGGATGGACCTTATGGACTCTTAGATTAACTCGTAAATTAATTGTTATGTTCGTAATGTTTTGGATATAACATTGTTATTATAGCCAACTATCGTAAGATTGCTAGACCAAAATTATTTTGGTTTCAGTTACAGTTTCTTATATAAAATTTGTAGTTTTACAATTTTACATCTTAATAATTCTACAAAAGCAATTAACTATTTATTTTGTATACAAGCCTACGTGTACTTAGATATGTAAGTTCAGACGTAATTTGTAGATCTCTGAATTAGTAGGGTATTTGAGAAGTCTGCGGTAGTAGGTGTGATAATGTTTCGTTAGACATAAGCAATTGCAGACAACTTAGCAATGATAAAACTAAGACTTATTTCAAAAGAAGATCTGTAGGATACAGAAAAATCGGCGTTTTAAGAAGAACTAAAATACTCTGAGTTATGTGTCAGAACTAGCTGAAAATCTCACTAAGAGTTACTTTGTGTGTGTTACGTTGCAACTGACTGTACAAAACATAAGAGGCCACTCTGTGTTGGGTGAGATCACAACTGACTGTACAACACACAAATAGTTACTATGTGTTGTGTTAGATCACAACTGATTGTACAACACACAAGTAGTTACTCTGTGCTGTGTGAAGTCACAACTGATTGTACAACACAAAAGGAGTTACTCTGTGTTGTGTGAGGTCCAACTGACTCTACTAAACGCAAGTAGTTACTCTGTATTGTGTGAGGTCACAACTGATTGTACAACACATTTGGAGTTACTCTGTGTTGTGCGAGGTCACAACTTGCTGTACAGCAGACAAGTAGTTACTCAGTGCTGTGTGAGATCACAACTGACTGTACTAAACACAAGGAGTTACTCTGTGTTGTGTGAGGTCAAACCGACTGTACTAAATACAAGTAGTTACTCTGTGTTGTGTAACGTCACAACTGACTGTACAACACACAAGGAGTTACACAGTGTTGTGTGAGGTCACAACTGACTGTACTAAACACAAGGAGTTACTCTCTGTTGTGTGAGGTTACAACTGATTGTACTAAACACAAGGAGTTACTCTGTGTTGTGTGAAGTCACAACTTGCTGTACAGCACACAAGTAGTTACTCAGTGTTGTGTGAGGTCACAACTGACTGTACAGCACACAAGTAGTTACTCAGTGGTGTGTGAGGTCACAACTGACTGTACAACACACTTGGAGTTATTCTGTGTTGTGTGAGGTCACAACTGACTGTACAACACACAAGTAGTTACTCAGTGTTGTTTGAGGTCACAACTGACTGTACAGCACACAAGTAGTTACTCAGTGGTGTGTGAGGTCACAACTGACTGTACAACACACTTGGAGTTATTCTGTGTTGTGTGAGGTCACAACTGACTTTACAACACACAAGTAGTTACTCAGTGTTGTTTGAGGTCACAACTGACTGTACTACACACAAGTAGTTACTCAGTGTTGTGTAACGTCACAACTTAGTGTACAATAGATAACTTTCTTACTGTTATTCGGCAACTTAGGCCACATAATTTGATTTTCGAGATTCAAATTGGTTAGTTTGTTTAGTTATTTTAAATTCTGTTAGCATTAATTGGTAATATCGAATTATGTTTGCTGCTGTGATATTGCAAACACACGGTTTATTTATGGCTAAATATCTTGTTTAACTGCCATATATATCACACATATACTGGACTTCTCGTGAATATTGCAGCATATGCCAATACCTTAGGTATCTTGATATAGTGATTTTGATATCTTGGAAGGATTTATAAAATACGTAATACGATAGTATACAATGATAACATACTCATTTATCATCAAAACTTTACGTTTTAAATGGGGCAAAACATTTAAAGAAAATAAAACTAAAGTTATTTTATGTTCCTTAGATTTGTGTGAATGTTAGGCCTACTTGTAGTCGCGAGTTGTAGGCTACTTCATAGAATACGGAATGAGTCCTATGAGTCTGTAAGTATATTGGCAATTTGCGTTTCATCGGAAAACAAATTCTCTACAGTTTTTGATGAGATTTTACTGTATTCATACACGAACAAGAAAGCTATAGGTTATGTAGACCTTCATAATCCTCCATAGTACTCGCCCCTACGGTCTCCTAACTTACCGTGTTATTCTTATGGGAATTGTTTTGTTATACAAGTGGTCTTACCTCATAGGCAATTTAAAGGCGATCGATTTTGGGTTCTTTTGTGAATTACTTTTTTCAGCGTGATAAACATAGACTACTAAAATTTAATACCATAGTGTAGCCTTCTTGTATTACTTGTGTTGTATGAGTTTCGCTTGTTTGTTAATTAAGTTTTGTTCTTGATAGAATCAAATGGAAAAATATGAGAGGTTTTTCGGGTGGTTTAATAATTATGACCTCATTATAAGTTTAGTGGCTAGGATCTGTACGCAAAATATTCTGTATGATCTAAAATACAATAGAATTACAATGTAAATACAACGATAGAATTGTGTTGCATTTGAAAGGTTACATTATACTGTGTTTATATTGTTATGCCTAAACTAATTTACACACATAAGATATTAGTTTAGGCTTATAAGTTAATTACTGTTATATTCGTGGCATCACGAAAGTAACAGTTTAAGAAACCATGTGTTCAAGTTTAATGATAATAAATACAGGTTTATAAAAAACGCTGTCTGATTTAGAAAAATTAGTTCTTTAAAAAAGGTAATTATAGAAATTGTGCTATATTTGTTTGTTTGAGAATAAACAAAAATTTTCTTACAACATATTTTATGTTACGATAAGACACAATTAAACATAAGTAAGCTTACATAACCTAACCAAGATTCTGGCACATAACCCAAAAGATCCAGTAGCTTCTTTTATGTGTTCAAATTCAGCGCAGAAGTAAAATAATAATAATTACTCCATGAATACTATTTCATAGATGAAGCATGGTAATTCAGAAGGCCAGGAAGTGCACAACTGCTACACAAGATGCCAGCACCTCATTGATGGACTGGAGCGCTCCAACAGTCAGTTAAGAGAAGGTACCAAACTATTTTAACTATACACAGAACAAATTAAAAAATGTCAAACTATTACATTTTTTTTATTATTGATATTGATGAATCTCTGACTAACTTGATCTCTGATTCTGGAATATCTTAGGGAAACCCAAATAATTAATTCTTATGAGATAGTGCACAGAAAAAAAACAGAGGTCTCTTATGGCTGCAGCCAACTAAAAGAGACAGTTATAAACAGATTACAACTGATGTACATCATTATAAATCTTAAGTAGGTAATAAATACTAAAATTCAACATTTTATCTTTTATGTTTTTGGAGGGAATAAGGAAGCGACCTATACATCTCCTATTTACCTGGAGAAATGGAGAACTAACTATTTGACACATATTTAGAGCAACCTCTAAATTACATTGACAATATTGAATGCAGCCTCTTTTTCTGTCTTCTCTGTGATAAGTATCTATACAATTTTATAAACTATATACCCACATACAACAAACGTTTCATTTGTATGACAATATTATAAACAAATTATTGAAAAAAGATAAAAAAAGCTCAATAATAAATAAGGTAGACATTTGGGATTGTGAAAAAAAAAACAAATCTGATGACCTTTTTCTCCCTTCTGATAGCCCTCTCATGTTACTTATCCATAGACGAATTAACTTATAATCAAGTAAAGAAAAATGTTACAAAAAAAGGCAACTCATTTAATTTTTTAGTACTGCTAAGTTAACGGATTCATTATAATTTGTAACTGCAACACTTTTTACTAACATTTACAGTAATAAATCAGTTAACTTATTAACTTCAGCCAGAATGTCACATTTTCTAATTGACATGTAGATTTTCAGCAATGCTTTAGAACCTGTTTGAACTGTCCATTACTAATTGTCGTATGCCATATTGTTTCTTTTTTTTCTTTCATAAAAGTAAATTATATTACAGTTTAGACACAAAGAACTGAAGGAATGTTGCTATTTTATGCCAAATATTATAAATTATATGAGAGTATATGTAGATTAGTGAGTGTAATTTCAACCCAACGATCGTCTTATTAGCACAAAGATACAAATCCAAAAATACCGGAGGATTGCTACCTAGGGGAGTCACTTGAATGAGTGTAGAAAAAAATAAGGTTTTCACAACTGTGCTTGTTTTAAAAAAATATTTAAATATACCGTATATAAACAGAGATTGAATTATTTATGTTTTGTAAATAAGATGAAAGATTTGTTATTTTTTCCACAGATCAAATAATTAAATGTCTAATCTTTGCTTTTACCATTGATATAGATATAAACAACTTAAAAATATATATCTCATGTAATAGGAATATTTGTGCCAATAATTTTGTTAGTTAGTGAGGTATGCTACCACAGCTAGTTTAAAATGCATTAAATTTACAAGGGATTTCACTAGCACTCCACGATGGACCACAAAAACAGCTGAAAATTTAACATTATATGAGAAATCTATCTTTGTGCTTATCAAATCAATGTTTTTTATTTACCATTGATGTAGTAATGCTTATTCTAAAATCATAACATAGCTCATTTATCCAAATGTTGGGTCTACAACATTATATTGAATTTGTGAACTAGTATACTACATATTTCCCTGCAGCACTAGTGGCAGAGAGTCAGCAGCGAGTGCGAGACCATGAACAGTATGTGGATACTTTGGCAGGAGTGACTCAGGCAGTGAAAGATTGGCAGTTGAGGAATAAACAGGTGCACTGTGATCCTCAACAGGTCACACTACAGGGAGGCAGGTTAGCTTGAGTGGAAATTTAGTTTTAAAATACCTGAAACACTTAGTGAAAATTGTCATGACGCTATAGTGGAAACTAAAAATAACTAACCAATTTGAAGATATTTTTAAACCTTACATTTACCAAAAAATAATGTGGAATTTAAACATTTGAAATAACTGATTAACCGTTATATTAAAGAAATAAGAAATTTAAAAACTAATAAGAAATAAAGTCACTTAAAGTTAGTTAGTTTAGGTGTGAATAATGTTAATTTACTGAATTGAGATAAAATATACAAATGTAAAACCAAAAATTATCTAATTGAGTAACTATTTTAGTATTATTCAGTTTATCAGATTTATTACTCTTCATTTAAATGGAAAATTGTAAATAAATTTATTTATTTGTTATACTTTTTATTGATGGTTTAGACATGGTATAATGTAAAATTTATCTCTGTTCTTCTGAGAAATATATATAAATGTATTTGATGCATTATTTACTAAGAATGAATCTATAGTAGCAATATTCTGTTGTTACTACAAGTACAGGAATGCCTCACAGTCATGAATGTATACAAGTTCTATTACATGATAATAAACTAGCTTTTATTCAGTATTTGGATTTCTCTATGTCAATATGCCTGATAATAATTGTTTAAAAAATCTTAAACAGAGGGACATGTTTTATTCTTCAAGTGATTGATATTCTTAAAAATTACTGAAGAAAACCAGCGTATTTTATGTAGAAATGATTTAACCTTAAACCGATTTCTAGATGGTAATAGATGTTCCCTAGTAGGGCCTACACAATGAAATGTTAATACACATATTTGTTTAATTAAATTAAAATGTAACAATCCAAAATTTTGGTGTAGATAATTCTACAACCTAAATAAAGTATTGAAAAATATGAGTGGTGTTGAAAATAAATATAGAGTTTTATGTTCTGCAATGGATAATAATGAAGGCGATTTACAACTATTTGGGCGAGTCGGTGGCCGAGTGGTCTAAGGCGTCAGGACTTTGAGCTTGAGTTAGAGATAGCGCTGGTTCGAATCTGGCCTAGACTGAAAGATTTATCAGTAATATTCACCTTCTACTGTACTGGTTCGCCCCCTTACTCTGTTTGAATAAGTTCCTCGCACAGATCAATAGTCTATGAGGAATGGGCAGAGTAAGGTTAAAGAGGAGATTGGCCTCTCCTTAAAAAAAAAAAAAAAGGAGCTAAACTACAGTAATTTTATTCATTTTTGACTTACATATTTCCATTTCAAATACTTAGAATTGTGCATACACATAGCCTTATAGAACTTGTTTTAAATGCTTATTACTCTTTGTGTGACTATCATCTGTATGTTTATCTTTAAATCATTAACATTTGTCAAAAAGCATACTATTTAATGTAATTTGAGAAGTAGTATATTCCTACATACACTCTTATTCAATTCACGTATGGTGGTATTGGCCCACCCATACACTAATAAACATACAGTAGTATTGGTCCACCCACCCATACATGTGAAGTGGTATTGGGCTACCTACACACTCATACACATACAATGGTATTATTTTAGTCTCTTCAGATGTAGATAGGCACGAAGCCACTACATGAAAACAATAAATAAGTAATCCAATGAGGAATTACTAGTTGGGCACGGAAGTAAGAATTTACTAATATCCGTTTTCACAAACACCAATTCGGTGAACCCTATTTCTAAATTATCTTCAAATATGAATGAGACTTTTAATTATATTTCATCCTCATCTTCGTTTATCTAAATTTGATTATAACATACTAGAGTAGTAGTGCTATGGTCGCGGTTGTTTAGCGACCTGCCTACAAACAGCGAGGTTTCAATCGCTGTGAGGGTAGAGAGTGAAAAGGCATAACAATGTTAACCTTTCAATAATTAACAACCTCTCTAAATAATATCAAATACCACGGTCAATGGTATTGGTCCACCCACACACCCATAAACTACGATGGCATTGGCCCACCCACACACCCTTACACTACGGTGGTATTGGCCCACCCACACACTCACACACCTAGGTACCCATACATGTGAAGTGGTATTGGCGGGTGAGTATGTGCTGTAAATATCCATACTTTTAACACCAGGAATAACAATTGGACTGATGATCAATTTGTACACGTTTTAGCATTGATTATAGAAACAAGAAGTCTGTCTGTACATATGAGTCCTGTGAAGTTAGTTTTCCTGTTTGCTGAAATTTGTTCCGTTTTCGCGGTTGCACCAGTGTCTCCTTCTCTATCTCTCTTCATATCCCTCATTGTCTCTTATTAGTGCTGAATTGACTAAAAGCTGAGCTACTAGTATACTAAATAGTCGTCTGAGCACTTATTTGAAACCAATCACTGTTGGATAGAACAGGTGCACATAGTATATATCGATGGCACGGACAGCTACCTGTTTCTACAGTAGGTCTAGCACATGCTTTTAGCAGCATAATATATACATATATATATATATATATATATATATATATAAATAAAATGTTCCCAAGAAATGGTTTAGAAAAAATATTCTGTTTATAGTGTGGACAAGTTTTATAATGCTGTTGGACGAATTATCTATTTGATTAAAATACTTACATACTATTAGTGTCCATTTCTATTTACATTTTAGTTGTTCGTTATTTATGTCCTACCATGAATATATTGTATTAGTAGATTCTTAAGACATGAGCAATAATAATGGACCATAACCTATTTCGCAATTACATTACACATTTAATTATTTTAAGTTTAATGTAAGTGTAATTTTTTATGTGACAATGTCTACTTGTAACATTGATGTTATGAAGAACGGCAATAAAGAATTTGAATATGGATGACACTGGCGACCTCAAGTCATAGAATAATGACAGAACAGTACACAAGCTCTGTAATCTGTCAATGAGAAATCGTCTCACACAAAATGTGAACAAATGTTTCTAAATGACTTTGAGAATAATTAATTTTACTATATTTAAAGTCTTAATAAAGTGTTCTGAGATGCATTCAAAACTTGGTTAGTCAGGTTTCAAAAGTACTTGATAATTCTACTACATGTTATATTCTTGGGTCAACCTGTTTAGATCACGGTTTCTCAAACAGTGGGGCGCGACCCCCAGGGAGCGAGAAGACTTTATAGGGGGGGGGGGGGGTGCGAGAAACTTAGGAAAATTAATATTGAATTAGTATGGTAAAAATAAAATAAAACAAGTTTTTTGACCATGAAAACACAACTAATTAGGAATTATATAATGAATAGTACAGGCCGTCGTTGCCTTAAAAATAAAGATGGATTATCCGTATAGCCGTCTATACGATTTAAAGCTTGTAACGTTATTGTTGTTAAATACAATATTATCTACACAGGATCCTACACAAAATGATTTAATATGCACTTTAATGACAAAATTGAAGTAAATACAAACACATTATAAAAAACCTTTGTACTTTGTATTCACAACACTACTGTATTAATTAAATTATAAGGGGGGGCGCTTGCCTAGTATATGAAGGTGGTGGTGGGGGGGGGGGGCTTGGCCTGAAAAGTTTGAGAACCCCTGGTTTAGATAGTAAAACCATGACTGTATCAATGGTTCAGATAAAATATTAATTAATCAAACCAATATAAACTAATCCACAATCAATATAACTCGTTAATTTGTAATCTAATAAGTAGTTTGCATTTCGTTAATTTTAATTTTATTTTCAGCGTTCCAAAAGCAGTTGTAGAAGATATCACATCAGTTCTCAAAGCATCAGGGGATAGTCTGGTAATAAATTTATATTGCATTCTACATTAAGTAGAACTCTGAGCAAAACACATTCATTTCAATATTTCACTTCATCATCAAGATAAATGTTTATAGAAAATTTAAAAATAATACACTTTCATAAATACTATAAAAAATATAACACTCTAATCCCTTGAATTTAACAATGAACAGCTTGTAATAATTTTCTATAGAAGCAAGAATACAACAGAATTAGCCCACTCAGAGAGAGTGAACTTGACTTAACTTAATTAATTTAACATCTAACATAACCTTATTTAAATCTAACCTAACTTACTACTTAATTTGTTTATGAGGCTTGTTGGAGCTCCTGAAAACCAACTTGTGAATCCCTGTGGATCTTGCTCATCTTGTATACTAAATTTCAGATACATCCCTAAGAAAGGTTTTCCTCATCTGTAGATTTACTTTACTGTACTTAATTAGAGCCAGGACTGCTCTCATTTATAAAATTGTCAATACATTGATCCACTCACACGTGTACCTTTTGATGACAAACCTAATGTTAAATACACATCACTCATTGTGTGAACGTGATTTGTATCAGCTTCTCTATTACCAAAGAACCCGTCTATACACTAAAAAGAACTCTAGGAGCTCTACATTTGAGATACCTCTATGTTGAAGAGGTTTTTTTAGAATGATTAATCATAAATCATTTTTATTTATCACTTTTTATATAATTTTAAATAGTTTTTTAATTACTATAAAACATGTTAGTACAAGTACAATACAAGTGAACATCACACAGCTCAAATATATAACAATATAAGCACAAAATGCACAAATATACTACAGTACAAAATGCATTGTACTACTACAATGCATTGTATAGTACAGTACAAAATGCATTTTGAATATTTGTGCATTTTGTGCTTATATTGTAATATATTTGTGTTGTGTGACGTTCACTTTTACTGTATCATTTTAAAAGCAATACTAAATGAATTTAATCAGTTTGAGAGTGAATCTGGAATCTAGTACCTTCGATGATAACGAATAATAATGCCTAATGCCAAATCATCTGAAACCAATTAATTCTTTGAACATTTCTAAACTGAGCTTTACAAATTTCTTAAATGATAACATTTAGTGCAAGAATTTCTTAAAGATAATCAGTTAACAGTAATACAACAAAATTTAATAATTTACCTAGATCAAAGTATGATCAGGATGTTTAGTCCCAAACTGACCTTAGTTAGTATGTATGTTACAATACTGAGTGAGTTGGAGAAACACAGAAAGAACTTGAGATAATATATTAGCTCTTGCCTACGTAAACAAAACTGATAAATAAATAATCATTTGAACATCAGCATGTACTTTAAGACTGTCTAAAGATTAAAAGTGGCTAAGTTTAGATATGCCAAAATGGAAAGAGTTAAATAACATTATTGCACTAAAATTACCTAACAAGCAACACTGCTATACATCATGTTACAATACAATGGGCCAACTTCTCTCGACTTTCCCTACTACTAAATTATTGTTGCTACCCAATTTTTTCCAAAAAATTAAAACTTCATAACTATATGTTGATCCCTCAGAAAAACTACCTACACACAGAGTGCTCGTCTCCATGCTAATTGTAATTGGTGGATTGTTTGCTGTGCAGTATGTTGGCTTTTGTGGACTGAACGGGGTTGTCAGACCATGCCAGCCTATGTGTGAATGGTGATTTCTCTCTGTCATTCACTGTTCATAATGGCAATGCTGCACTCACAAATTTTCAGATACAACGCCTGTTACAGTTGAACATTGTGCACAATGACTCATATACCAAGTGGATATATGTTTTAACTGTGTAATTAGGTGCAATAATATGATTCAAATTTATATATATATAAAACTTTTGTTTCCAGGTACAAAATGAATTTAAGGAAGATGTCAAACAGAATTCTCTAGTAAACAAAAATGAAATGGCACTTTTAGTTAATGAAGAGATACAAAAGAAAGTTGATACAGCAAACCATATAATTAAATCATTGCAAAAGAGATTGGAAAAGGAGGAGGTTAAAAAAGAGCCTAGAAGGTAAATAACAATTTAAGTAAGTCAGTTAGGCAGGGAACATTTACATGCATCAAAATATAGAAGAATATTTGAGTATGACAAAGCTTATTGAATTTACAAAAATTAAGCAATTATCTATCAGTCATACATGTATTATGAATATACATGAATACATGCTTCTGAATTTTCAATCAGTGCCGCAATAGTACAGGAAGCAAAGAAGACTGTGAAAAGTTAAAATGAATGACATTAAGTTGGAGATAACAAAACTAGGAGAAGGAGAAGAGAAGTTCCTTGTTTTAACTAGCTTGTTATAGTATCCCTGTATAATATAATCATATAGATACTGTTATAAAACTCTGTTTATAAGCAGATGAATATTATTTTTTACCTCACAAGCAAATACACTTTGGTTAGACATCCTTATCAAAATTTTCCAAGAAATATATAATGGCACATAAGGGCCACCGTGCCACACACACACACACACACACACACACGCACGCACGTATATTATTTTTTACCTCACAAGCACATACACTTTGGTTAGACATCCTTATCAAAATTTTCCAAGAAATATATAATGGCACATAAGGGCCACCATGCCACACACGCACACACGCACGCATATTATTTTTTACCTCACAAGCACATACACTTTGGTTAGACATCCTTATCAAAATTTTCCAAGAAATATATAATGGCACATAAGGGCTACCATGCCACACACACACACACGCACGCACGCACGCATATTATTTTTTACCTCACAAGCACATACACTTTGGTTAGACATCCTTATCAAAATTTTCCAAGAAATATATAATGGCACATAAGGGCCACCATGCCACACACATGCACGCACGCACGCATATTATTTTTTACCTCACAAGCACATACACTTTGGTTAGACATCCTTATCCAAATTTTCCAAGAAATATATAATGGCACATAAGGGCCACCGTGCCACACACACGCACGCACGCACGCACACGCACACACACATGCACACACACAAAACTATAACAGGATAATTAGAGCATCAGCAAACGTACCTGAGATTAAAATTCCACAAACACACTACATTTGGAACAACAAAGACCAAAAATATGACACAGATTTTTAGTAACACCTTATGTAAAATGACCTAGGGACAGTTGAAACTGGGTCAGCGTCTCTCTTCACCTGAATAAAGTGCTGTGCTACTCAACAGCGTGTCTTTATGTTTTCCATTTTATTGTGTTGACTATTCTTCTCAGGTAAGTTCATGTGCTTGTCAAAGTTGTGAGCTCCTTGCAACTCTACTTAGAGCTCTAACTGGTTTTAAAGAGAGACTCAGTCAATCCTCTTCTCTATTCTGGAGAACATTATCAAATATTTTGGAACTTCTAGAACTTTCAGTAACAGTCAGTTTTGCACTTAATGTTTATGTAATCCACCAACATCTCATATGTAGTACATTACATTAATAGCCTCTTTTAACAACCAAATCTACGTTTTGACTTCCACAGCTGCAAACTAAAACCTTTTCCATGAATGGGAATTGTACTCTCCTACTAGGCACGGTCATGAGCTACGTACTCCCAAGCATCGACTAGCATTATTGGAGAGCGAAGCGTCTTTTGCGGGAATAGTACTCTATAACAACCTTCCACAAGAAATTAAATGTTGTAATAACAAGTTGTTATTAAAGAAATTAAAATCATTTCTATTGGACAAGGAGTTTTATAGTGTAGATGAGTACATTAAGGCAGAACTGTGATTAGATTTTAACTTTGTTATTCTGTAGTTATAAGTTAGTCTTAGTAATTGACTTCTGAGATGTACCAACCTGTACCAAATTCAGAAATAAAACATCTTGAATCTTGAAGGTATATCACATTACAGGTCCCTACAGAATTATGGTAATCAGTTGCAGAATTTTAGTAGCATAAAGGAAAAACTTGCTTTCTTTTATTTTATATATATATATATATATATATATATATATATATATATATATATATATATATATATATACAGGGTGTCTATTGTCTGGAAACACTCAAACATTTTCTTTATTGATCAAAATAGAAATCTGAAACTTTTACAATCTTAATAGCTCTTAGCCACTTTCCTTTTAGAACATTGTTTAGTTATTTCAAACTAACGGGGTACGTCCTGTCGAGAGTATTGCCAATATTCTTTGTGGAAGCCTATACCTTGTGATACATCACTTTAATGGGTATTGTAAACTGAATTGAATGCCACAAACCACATGTCTAAGGATTCGCTATATCATAAAATAGAACACTTTGAATAGTGAAAATTGGTGATGTTAAACAATTTCATTTTAACTTCATTGCCAAACTGAAGAAGGGAGACAGTTCAAACATTTACTATGTCACCCAATGGTGCTAAAAGGTTAGTGTTAAACCCTTTTTAACATAATTTTCATTTTAATAAGAAATTAATAAATTAAATCATTATTTATACACTTTTTAATCTAATAAAAATGTATCAAAATTGTACTAATATAACCAGCTCAAAATGAAAAATTTCTTTTATATCGATTAATAGAACCTTTTTAAAAATGTTAAGAAATTTACTGTAAAACATTACTGTGGCAAGAACCAAGTTAAAATAATATTGTTGAACATAATCAATTTTCAATCTTCAAAGTACCCTATTTTCTGATAGAGTGATTCCTTAGAGACTTCAGTTTTTGGCATTCAGTTCAGTTCAGTATAATCCTTTAAAGTGATGTATCACAATGTATAGGCTTCCATAAAGAATATTGACGATACCCTTGTCAGGACGTATCCCGTTAGTGTGATATGAATAAACAATGTTTCAAAAAGTAGGTGCCCAATCTCTATTATGATTGTAAAAAGTTTCGAATTTATATTTCGATGAATAAAGTATATGATTAGGTGTTTCCAGACCTATTAGACAACCTGTATATATTGATGACAGAACAGTGAAAAGTTATCTAAGTGAACAATTATGTTTTAAAATGAGTTGCGTATATTGGTAGCATAATGAAAGTGAAAAAACTGCTTTTAAAAATGTTTATGAACATGGTTGTAGTAGACCTCTAGGTGTATGAACATGGTTGTAGTAGACCTGTAGGTGTATGAACATGGTTGTAGTAGACCTGTAGGTGTATGAACATGGTTGTAGTAGACCTGTAGGTGTATGAACATGGTTGTAGTAGACCTGTAGGTGTATGAACATGGTTGTAGTAGACTTGTAGGTGTATGAACATGGTTGTAGTAGACCTGTAGGTGTATGAACACTGGATTCAATACAGCAAATCTTATTAATTAAACTTTCAATCTAACTATAGATCTATTATTTACTACTAGGGGACACCCCAGCACGCTACGTGTGCCTACCCTGTCACTCGCTGAGCTCGATACACCTCGGCTAGTGACTTTTGACTACAAATAATACTAGGTAACAGTATAATAGTAGGTTAACAGTATAACGCAAAATCACAATATTAAATTTATTTACAGTATCTCACTCACATTAATTGCCTTGCTACCTATTTATTATCATAAACACCCAATGATATTATTTAGTCTATTTCAAATGTGTTTATTTCATTTGTTTTTGTTTAACTGGTAAAGATTAATTAGATACAAAATAAAATAACTGCATTAGATTATGATTTAAACCAGGCCTACAACCTTTCCTGGTTTATCATTATGAAAGATCTAACTTCATCAATATTACAAATACCATTGTTTACATTTAAACAGGTGTTAAAACATTTTGTAAATTATTATTTACATTTGAACAGCTGTTACTTTTCTAATCTAATAAATCTCTCTACATGTTATTCTTATGGCTGAAAAACGAACTTTGAGGGCTTCTCGCACTCTTCAGGGTGAAAAATTTGAAGTATTAAGACCTTATTGCACAACTACAAACAGAGGCAAATGTTTTGACACCTCGATCGTTTCAATCGGTTAAGAAATAAAGAAGGAGTTATGTTGACAAAAAAAACGGCTTCACGTATTATATATAAGGATTTCAAATGTATTTTATATTTTATCAACAATAATAATTAATAATTGACTTTTATTATTGAATTTTAGTTGAATATATTTTCTCTCTAATTTTTTTTTTTCTTGAGTTAAAAATGTTGTTTGTTTTGTTCTACCCTTGTAATATAATTAACCATGATCAATTAGTAGTATGGTTGTTTTTTTTAGTATAGCATATTTTTTTAATAAAAAGTTATTTATCGATTTAGTAATATACAAGAAATTATCAGTAAGCTACAATTATTTAGTAGATTACTATAACTACTATTAGTAACTTGAATTGGCAAACACAAGATAATTCCTTCAGAAAAATAAATCAAACCATAAACATAAATGTTATTTATACTTTATGATGAAAATTTTTCAGAGCGCACAAATAGAAGTAGCATTTCTTACTTTTCTTTTATTCTGTCTAAACTGTTGCCATTTTAACCACCTTTTTTCTACAGTATTGCACTCATTGCAGCGATGATGGCAAACCTTATGAATGTAAAAAAAACAGCATAAGCCACTTCTTCCTGATATCTTCCCCCAGGAGAGTTGGAATATCATGTGTGTGTGTTTTATTTAACTACTTATCTGTCAAATTAAAGGGTGTCTCAAAAAGAACGCCAGAGTTGAATACCTTATTTTCTTATCTGAGTTTGGTTAGGATTCCCATAACACCTAGTGATTTTATCGGTATTAACTCCCACTTCAAATGGTGGATCGCTACATAACAGGTCAACATGTGGTTATTGATAAAGAGCATTCCAAGTACGGAGAATGTTTTGTCGAAACATTGAGTAAGCTCCGTGCAATTTTTTGTCAAGACAATGGGCCAAATGAATAATCTGTCCGAAGACTGACTGTTGAATATAAAATGTGCTTGGCAAGAAACTTATCTTTAAAATAAATTCAATTAAAAGATCCAATATAATCTTTGCATTAGTTGCCATTTAGTGGAAAGATTAATGTATTAATTTATTGCATTACCGGTTTCAGGATGTGTAATTTAAAAAAAGTTTGAGTAAAACTGGCTGGAAAAATTATGTGACTTAACTACTTTATTTGGGGATATTTAAAGTCACTTGTCTACGCTAATAGTCCATAGACCATTCAAGACCTCAAAGGGGAAATTCACTGTGTTATTCAAGAAATCCAGCCTCTAGTTTGTGTACAAGTGATAGAAAACTTTGTTAAAAAAATTAGGGTCTGCCATTGTGCTGCAGGCGAGCGTTTTTATCAGACTTTGTATTTCATAAATAATCGGAAATGATGTATTTTAAGATGTATATGTTACTTACTTCATTAATTTGTAAGATAAAACACTTTTATTTACGATTTAAATAGGGCGTTTTTATTGAAACACCCCTTATACACTTCTTGAATAAGTTCTTTTAAGTGTACTCAATATGATTGCAATTGTCTCTTAATTAAAACTTATATAATATCATTAAAATGAAAAGTTGTAAACATGTTACAGGGTTAGAAGTAAAAAATCTAAAAAAGGAGTGAAGTCTTCAAGCGATTCACTTTCTTACCACACTGCTTTATCATGTGTATCAATCAGTCCAAAGATTAAGTACTGTCCCTCACAGTTTTCCTTAAATTCCCTTAAGAGGAAGGTAAGTTGTTTATCAATAAATATATTTTCACCTATGTAAAGTATGTCCTAGTTTTACCAATTTAAACAGCCCAGTTTGTTCCTTTACAAGAATAAGCAGGGCTATCCTTTTCTGGAATCAGAAGCACCCTTAAGTATAACCCCTCCTCTTCTAAAATAGTTGTGATTTCTATGATCAGATCTATTTTTCTGGTAATATGAATGACAGCTCATCTATTTACTATTGAAGATCAGTTATGTATTTCCTTGATCTTGTACATCAGCCATACTCCAGTAGCAACAAACAATCCTTGATGAAGGGATGTATGTTACAGAGTCTGCAGGATAACAGTTGAAACTTAGAATATAGATCTACTTAGGAGGGTTGGCATGGCTAGTGAATTCATCTTCAGCCTTTCCAAAAACACGCTGCTGAAATTTCTTAAGTCAGCACTACAATTTGCACAGTTTTATAAAAAACTACTTGTCAACAAAATATACAGCATCTTTTACTTTCTTACCTTACGCTTTGCCCAAAACTTCTCGCTCATGTTGAACACAACACAGATGTTATTAGCTGTGTTCTTCCTTCCTAAGAAATAAGGAGAAATACTACTAATGCTTTATGACCAATTTAGTTCAAATAAAAAAATAGAGTACGGTGTTTTGCAAGGAAGTTCGTTAGGTCCTCTCTTGTTCTTAATTTTTGTAAATAATCTAGGTAAAATAAATTTAGCTGGGGGCCAAATATTTCTCTATGCCGACGATACTGCCATTTTGTTTGAAGGCGACAGTTGGAGGGAGGCTTTTGGATTGGCAGAGCGCGGTCTGCTCACTGTCAAGCGTTGGTTTGATCAATGTCGGCTCACTGTTAATATTTCCAAAACAAAATGTTTACCTATTTCCTTAAGAGCCGACTGCGATCCTGTAGATTACAATCTGCGCCTGCATACATGTGGTGGACAGCATGATTGTGTGATGTGTGAATGCGTGGAGCTTGTTAATGAATACAAATATTTGGGCATTGTTTTCGATAGCCGCATGAGGTGGTCGAGTCATATAAACTATCTGAGGAATAAACTCCGGAAATTCATATTTATCTTTTCCTATCTTAATAGATTACTTGAACCGGATTTACTAAAAACTGTATATTATGCCTATATACAATCTCAGCTTCAATATGGAATTATAGCTTGGGGTGGATGCTTCCAAACTATTCTTTCACCTCTCGAAATAACTCAGAAGACAATAATTAAATCAGCATTACAAAAAAATCGACGTTTCCCAACGGACTTACTTTTTGATGAGTTCAAAGTTCTAAATTTATCTCAACTGTATATTAGAAGTTTATTGATGTACATTTTCAAAAATAAAAACAACATTTTCAATCAGATTCAACACTCATATCTAACCCGTACTTCCACAAATCTCGGAATTAATGCGCCTCGATTGGTTAAAACAATAACGACGACATCAACTCATTATATCGCAAATATCGTTTATTCTAAAGCTCCTCGCCACATTAAGAATCCTATACCATGTAGCATAAATGTTTATAAGAAATCTGTCAACCAGTGGATTGTTGAAATTGGTAGAGCGGAAATTAAAAGTTACTTTCGTTCTTCCTACACGTAAGTATCGCACAATAGACCACATTCAGAATGATGACGTGCACGTGCGTGTGTTTGTGTGTGTGTGTGTGTGTGTGTGTGTGTGTGTGTGTGTGTGTGTGTGTGTGTGTGTGCGCGCGTGTGTGTGTTTGTGTGTGTGTGTTTTATATGCATGTCTGCGTTGTGCTTGTGTGGGTGTGTGTGTGTGTAAGTGTGTGCTTTTGTTAGGGTGCGTCTGTGTGTGTGATAGGGGAGTGATGTGAGTAAGTGTAAATGTGACTGTGAATGTGTGTTTGTATGGTAGATGAGTGGGTGTGAAGTCTCTACTAATAATAGCTCCTGATACAATAAATATTAATTGCTTATTTGTCCCTTCTTATTGCGCATGCATATATATGATATTCTTTTATATCAAACTAGTTTTAAGTTATATTGTTCTTTATGTTATTTAGTAGTAGTGGCCGACAACATTCCGACTGTTCTGGACTCGTTTCCCCACACACAGGCAGCCGCCCATGTGGGGAACCAATTTCATGTATTTTTGTATATATTTCTTTGTATATTTTATAAGGAGGAAATAAATAGATTTTTCATTTCATTTTCATTTCATTTCATTTCATTTCATTTCATTTCATTTCATTTCATTTCATTTCATTTCATTTCATTTCATTTCATTTCATTTCATTTCATTTCATTTCATTTCATTTCATTTCATTTCATTTCATTTCATTTCATTTCATTTCATTTCATTTCATTTCATTTCATTTCATTTCATTTCATTTCATTTCATTTCATTTCATTTCATTTCATTTCATTTCATTTCATTTCATTTCATTTCATTTCATTTCATTTCATTTCATTTCATTTCATTTCATTTCATTTCATTTCATTTCATTTCATTTCATTTCATTTCATTTCATTTCATTTCATTTCATTTCATTTCATTTCATTTCATTTCATTTCATTTCATTTCATTTCATTTGTGAGGGAAATTAAATCTGTTCAGAAGGTGGTAAACAAACATTACTGAAGAAGCTTGGAAACATTTAAATCTAATTTTAATGACTCTAAAAATACAGAAAACATATGGCCTAACCAAGAAACACTAAATTTACATCTTCCTTCTACCAATTTTGAGTGCAAGTATCTAGTAGCAGCTTCGACATGTTTGCTTAAGTGACGGTTACTCTTTCTTTATAATGGGATTCTAAGCAATGTAAAGAAAAGATTTTTATATTTAGTATTCAGTGTTAAGCGCAAATATATACCAGCTTAGAAATATATACCAGCTTAGAAATATATACCAGCTTAGAAATATATACCAGCTTAGAAATATATACCAGCTTAGAAATATATACCAGCTTAGAAATATATACCAGCTTAGAAATATATACCAGCTTAGAAATATATACCAGCTTAGAAATATATACCAGCTTAGAAATCTAAATTTAATTAAATTATAGAAATAATACTGGTTAAATTACCTTTTTTTCTGTCAACAGTTCTTCAAATATAATCTGCTATGTACATTTCGAAGCATAAAGCTTCATCATCAGGCTTTTCAAAAACGTCACTATTTACATTAGAACACTAAAAACATTAAAAACATTTAAACATTTAAACATATTAAAATAACACATTTGCCGGCCGTTTAAAAATAATTAATTTTCAGGACAATTTATTTTTCACCAATGGAATAAGAGTTGCTCTTGAACTCAAGTTATTTATGTTTTTAATATTTGATGGAACCCCCAAACTGGCATATAGCCTTGGGGGCTCTATTTCTTTGTTCATTTAAATTATTTATTGTTTTTTTCAGCCTGGTTTTATTGTTAGTTAATAAGTATCATTTAAAAGAATGGTGTTACAGGTTGTACATATTACATTTTGTTAAATTGTAACGCATTTAAATGAAGAAATAAACAATTTATTATTATTATTAGATATTAGACTTCTTGATAAGCTTCAATATAATCATTGTTGATAAATGTAACAATTAATTGATCTAACATTGGATGTAATACGTGAATGATTAGAGAGAAGAGTGGCTAGCCCAGTGACCTTACTGGAGTAGTGCTAAAGGTTTGACTATTTTTTTGTCTTATTCCCAGATTGAGGGGGTTTGAACAATGGGGTTGATTTTGTCATTGCTTGATATCTAAATTTTCTTGGAGAATTTCAAAGGAGAGGCCATTTAACTTGTTCTATTAACTGACTAAGTTAGCTCCACTTCAACATAGTATATGGTTACGTTAACTGGGTCATCCTTTTGTAATCTGGCCAAATGAACTTGAGAGAGATTATATAATGTTTTGCAGTTTTTGAATGATAAAAACGTTTCAAAATAAAAAACAACAACACAATGGAACAGTATGTACAAGAAACCCACATCATAAGGGGAGATATTTTGATGCTCTGCAAATCATCATCTGACAAAGACACAGTCAAGGAAACACTGGTTCACAGAGCTAAGCAAATGAGCAAACCTGATCTTCAAGAGGAAACATGCTATTTGATGAATACTATGAGGCCAATGATTACAGCATATGGAGGGTTTAGAAACAGCCAAAAAACCTCTAGGAAAGTGTACTGACTAGGTTTTTTTATGTAAAAGATACAACGAATAATATTGCATGCGAGTTTTTTCAACACAAGAAAGAAAACTGGCCAAGCGTAAGGTTGGTTTAGATCCTATGCTGGAAAGAGGAAGTATATACAGTTTAATGTATCCTCTTCTTATGGTTTGCAGTATATTGGTGATATAAAAAGAAATATCAGTGAACAAATCAAAGTCAATATGCAGATAAATATTGTTACGTTTGTCGTGGTCTGCCAGGCTGCCTTTACTGGTTGTACCGGGTCGTTTGACCGGTACAATATCAACTAATTTAAAAGCCTGCAATTACTGAGCATGGATATATAACCAATATAATGGCAGCCTTCGACAAGGTTAACATTTCAAACAGAGAAAAAAAGTTTGGTGAAATATTAGGAAGTAGTGGCCATATTGATGATGTCTCACTCCACGTAGACATATTTAGGGGAAAGGTTTCCTCAGGCTGTTGTGTGCTTCCTGCAGACTGTGACGTCACATGGTCGAAATCAGCTGGGTTCATTATTCTATTAAATACTGTTAACTAAATCTACCAATCATGTGGAAGCTTTCAGCTTAAAAGTAAGTAAGATATTTACTAATAGTCAGTTGGAATTGTAACCATGGGAATTAGAACAGTGTTATGGTGTTTATTTGTTGTTTGTTGTTCCACCCTGCTGCCATTACACCCATGAGACGTCATGGGAGATGCGTGTGAGACCTACAGTAAGTAGACTCATCCTAAAGGGGGTGAACTATTGACATCTCATGTAACCAGGAGTAATGGTTACATAGCAATAGGCATGAAAGGTTGAACATTATCACTCATTCATTGATATGAGTCCTAAGGCACTTTGCTATAAACTTGAAATTTGGCAAGTAGATGGGCTTGGGCTAAAATTATAAAAGTGAGATGTGTCAATATAGGTCAAAAACAAATGAAATAATATAAAATAAAAGTAAAAATTAGTAATATAATATAATTAGGTCCCAATATTAAAATTAAAAATTATTTTGATAAAAGATGTATTTTAATTTAATTTTTTTAATTATAAAGGTCATAATGGTAAACTATAAAGAGGTGATAATGGTTTTTAAATTTATTTAATCTATAATACCTGTTTTATTTTAACATTAGCTTAATGTCTTTAAGCCTTATAGATAGGACAGCCATGTTAGATGTCTCAAATACACAATAAATAAGTTAATGCTTCTTTGTAGAGATGTTAATGCGCATTTAATCAATTGAGATAAACTAAAGTACTGACTTACAGTGCTTTTGTTAAAAAAACTGTGAATAAAATTAAAAAAACTATATTCAAATAGTTTAGAGGATTTTTAATTTTTTTAGTTAGATTATTGTTGCAGAACATACAGCTCAGAATTAAGTATCATTACATACATAAAAAGTATAAGGAAGGATTGAGTTGGTGTGAAAAACTACAGGAAAATCTTGCATCCAAAAGAAACGAAAATGATATAAAAATGTATGAAGCGTTTACTCAGACTGACAGATTAAGGTTAGTATGCAAACAAATATCAATCAACTATTGAAATTGAAAATTAAGAAGGTTTATAAATTTCAGCTTCACTTTTTTTATTGGTACTTTTAAGTTTTGAACTTACGTTGAATAATGTAATGCCAGTGAATTATGCTATTACAATAACTTAGTGTGTTTTAGCATTATTAAAATAAAACAAAGAATAGTATTTAAAAAATTAAATTTTCTCACTTTAACCAAATAGATTGGTAAGCAAATAAACATTAATCAACTCTCATAGTTGTAGATTAACCCCTTTTAGCTTAATCTGATTTTTATTTATATAATCAAAATTACTGTCAACTGTAGTTTTAGTTGCTCCTGTGGAAAGAGCGTAGCTGATATGATTTTACAACTTCAATTTATTCGTGGGTTAAGAGATACATATATACGAACCAGGTTACTACAAGAAAGGACAGTCCTTTCATACAAGGAAGTGGTTAACATTCTGCCATGGAGATGGCAAAAACTGAGTGTAAATGATGGGTAAAACTAATTCGCAACCAATACATCAAATTCAGTAAAGAATTAGAGAACAGAATTCACAACCAAAACAAAAATGCAATCCACATTTTCAACCAGCAAAGTTAAACATCAACACGAGCTAATAAATGCAGGTTTTCTAATACAAATTGTCACAACTGTAACAAGATAGGCCATTTAGCTAGAGTGTGTATGTAAGATAGGAATATGAAAAAGTCCGATCAACATCAGGCTGAATATCAAGACAGTTATAATGGAGATAGCATACACAAAATAAATAAGTTGGTTGGGAGTAATAATGATAAGTTCATGATCAGTGTAGAAATAGAAGGAAAATTAGTGTCAATGGAGCTGGACAAAGGAGCAGCATTGAGTACACTTTCATACAACGATTTTATTAAACTTACTACCACTAAGAGAATTTTCAATACAAATGTACAACTGAGAACATGGACTGGTGATTAATAAAACCGAGAGGGGTAGCATTTATAAAATGTGCGTACAAGTCTCAAGAGTTTGAGAGGAAATTGTATATAATCACCCAGAAAGTTGATCCAATATTTGTAGAGACTGGCTCAGAGAAGTGAATTTGGACTGGGGCGAGATAAAATCGGTGAGTTTGGTAACCCTATCAGAACTCGAAGATGTTCTACAAGAGTACAGTGATGTTTTTGAAAACAAAATTGGCTCTATACCGGGTGAATTTGGACACTTTCAACTAATTTAGGGTGCCAAACCAACATTTATCAAGCCCAGACAAGTTCCTTACTCTATAAAAGAAAAGTTAAAAAAGGAGTTTTCAAGATTATAGTCCAATGGCATAGTAACTAAAGTTGTACACTCAGACTTTACTACACCAATAGTACTAATTATCAAACCAAAGGGAAATGTGCGCATTTGTGCTGACTACAAAGTAACTATTAATAAACTGATTAAAGATGAAAAGTATCCCATTGCGAGAATTGAGGACATATTTGCCCAGATGAATGGAGGTGAGATCTTCTGTACACTAGACATAAGTAATGCCTACCTCCATATGAACATGAGTGAAGAAAGTTATGCAAACCATCAGTACACATAAGGGTCTGTACAAAGTGAACAGATTAATGTTTGGAGTTAAGGTTGCACCTTCCATTTGGCAACGGTTTATGGATAAATAGTTTTTTAATTAGCATAATACGTGTTGGTACATATACAGTACAAGTAAACGTTACACAACACAAATTTATTACAATATAAGCACAAAATGCACAAATATATTACAATACAAGTACAAAATGCACAAATATTATGGTAATCGATTTTGGTGAACCAAGCTCACCTTCCTCAGACCAGAGGGGTTCATAAAAGAATGGAAAATGATGTTCAACAACTCAGTTTACTAAAATTGAGTAAATTACTATAAATTGAGTTGTTGAACACTATTTTCCATTCTTTTGTGAATCCCTCTGATCTGAAAAAGGTGAGCGTGGTTCACCGAAATCGATCATCATAATATTTGTACATTTTGTACTTGTATTGTAATATATTTGTGCATTTTGTGCTTATATTGTAATAAATTTGTGTTGTATGACATTTACTTGTACTGTTTATGGATAAGACATTACATGGTTTGTATGGTGTTCAGTGTTTCTTTGATGACATAATAATCCAAGGCCAAACATTTAAAGAATTACTTCATCGTATTCACTTAGTACTTGAACGTTTGAGGATTAAAAATCTAAAGCTAAACAAACATAAATGTTCTTTTTTCCAAAAAAGTATTCAGTATTTGGGTCACATTATTGATAAAAATGGACTTCATAAAACCCAAGAAAAAGTAGAAGCTTTACTTAACAGCAAACAAACCAGAGTACATAAGTGAGTTACATACCTTTTTGGGGCCTGCAAATTACTACAACAAATTTAAAAATCATTTAGCCACCATCCTAAGTCCTATGAATTCACTTCTTAAAAAAGACAAACCTTTTGAGTGGACAGCTGAATGTAACAGAATCTTTAATAGACTAAAAAAGGAAATAACGTGATAACGTACTAGTGCATTTCAACCCGAATCTCCCATTGGTTCTTGCCACAGATGCATCACCTGTTGGTCTGGGATCAGTTCTGTTCCACAGATACAAAGACGGCAGTGAAAGACCAATAAGCTTTGCTTCCCGCACACTGACTCAATGCGAAAAAAAGTACAGCCAAATTGAAAAGGAAGTCACAGGAATCTATTGGGGATTAAAAAAGTTCTTCCCTTTTTCTTCCTTCCCGTATGGAATACGGTTTACACTTATAACTGATCACGAACCCCTTGTTTCAATATTTAATCCTCACAAAACACTGCCAAAAATATCAGCTACTAGAATATTCAATTATGCTCATTTCCTCTCTAGGTTTGATTATACCATCGAGTTCAGGAACACTAATGCACATTATAATGCAGATTATCATTTGAACAAACACCAGCCAACGTGGAAGATAACCATTCTAAATTTCAAGTGAATCAGTTAGACACTCTGCAAGTTGATTCTAAAGTCATTGCTGAAGAAACAAGGAAAGACAACTACTTACATCAGATTCTACAGGCGTTAAACAAAGGACAAAGTGTTGAAAAGTTTCGGTTTCATGATAATGAACTAACACTTCAAGACGGATGCATATTTAAAGGGTGGAAAATTATGATACCAGAATTTCTCTGTAACAAAGTCCTAAAGGAGCTCCACACTGGCCATTTGAGTATGACTCACATGAAAGCACTTGCAAGAAGCCACTGCACTTGGAAAAAACATCGATAATGACATAGAGGGAATTGTTAAACAGTGTTGACAATGTTGCCTTAAACAGAATGAACCTACCAAGAAAGCAAGCCTTCTATGGTAACCAACCTGGAGATCTTGGTAAAGACTCCACATTGATTTTGCTGGGCCAATTAATGGTCAATACTATTTTTTTGTAGTTGATGCTTTTACAAAAAGGGTTGAGATTGAGCCTGCTAAGATTATATCTACTGAATTTTGTATAAGACAACTGAGGAAGATGTTTGCTAGTTTTTTGCTTCCTGTATTGATAGTCACTGACAATGGTAGTCAGTTTACATCAAACTCTTTTGGATACTTATTAAGGTCAAATAGAGTCTCTCATAAGACAACTGCACCATACCATCCTTCCTCGAATGGACATGCAGAGAGATTTGTACAGACTGTTAAAATTCTCTTAGAGCAATGGAAAATGAGACAGGCAAATTAGATTTAAAACTTTTCAGGTTGTTGATGCAGCTAAGGAAGGCAACCGAATTTGACAGGAACACGTGCGTGCTATTTAATGTTTGGAAGATCTATTAAAACACATTTGTCTTTACTCTACGCAAAAAATCTAACAAGGCTCATCTTCACAGAGCTTGTAACAGAAGCAAAGCGATTTGGCAAATAATTAACAGTGAGAGATCTATCCTGGCAGGTCAGAAAGGTGAGAGATACTGTGGATGACATACACAAAATAGCAGACATTTTAAATAAGCATTTTATCACCATCGCTGATGAGACCCTAAAAATTAATAACTCCCAATTAAGCAAACAATATACCACAATAACTATTTCCAGACATGCCAGTAAATGACCTATCACAATTTCACACTACGTCTCTGAAGAAGTTCTCAAGACCATTCAGCAACTGAAACCTTCTAATTCAGCTGGAATGGATGAAATATCATCCAAATCCTTAAATTCTGTGAAGATGAACTTTGCTACTCCTAAGCTGATATAATCAATAAATATCTGGCTCAGGTATATTTCCGTCAAAGCTAAAAATATCTAAGGTTTACCCTCTCCATAAACAAGGAAGCAGGCATGAAGTGCAGAATTTTAGACCAATCTCTCTAGTACCTCTGTTTCCAAAATAATTGAGAAAATATTACTTTCTAGGCTGCTGGACCACCTTGCTAACAATAATTTAACTCCAAAAAGTAGCATAATTTTCTGGCTGGGAGATCGACAATAATGGCGTTGACTGACTTCATTGACTGGGCTATTGACAATATTGATGCTGAAAACACAATCACAAACATCTTCCTCAACCTAAGATTTCAGGTCGATTCTAAAGCGTTTGACTGCTTAGACCATAGATTAATTGTGAGGAAGCTGAGCTCTTTAGGAATAAAGAATGTACCACTAAAATGGTTTGACAGTTATTTAAGTGAACGTCAACAAATTGTTGTATTAAATCAATATTTAAATGGATATCATCATTTCCACTGATAATAAGAAGGGGAGTCCTCTCAGGGATCAGTGATGGGCCCTATGCTGTTTTTATTGTTCACAGCAGACTTTCCCCACTTTATTGAACCACTTAGCTATCCAATTATGTACGCCGATGATACAGTGCTGATGACTGCCAATAAGTCTATTGAACAGCTTGAGATTGACACATTCATCTCAGTTAATATGGCCCAACAGTACTGTGTTCAGAATGGCCTGGGCGTGTGTATGGTCAATCATTGATTTAAAAGCAAGAAGCATTGCTCTCAATAGGATATATTCAAGACTTTTGACTATCAACTACTCGGTGGTCGGCCAGGGACGATGCTTGCCAAGGGCTTAAAGAGTCATGGAATGAAATTTTATATGTTTTAATTTAAATGGAAAATGACTCCACAGAAACAGCCACCACACGATGTGAATCTGTAGGAATTCTTTTAAAAATTTAACAGATTTGAGACAGCCTTTATGGTTTGCTTTTGGAGCACAATTTTATACCACCTTAATAAAGTATCCAAAAAAACACAGTCTCAGACAATAGATGTTCTAACTGTTACAGAGCTGTATGCGTCTCTAGCAGAATATTTCTCTTCTCGAAGAAATAATTTTGATTACTATGAATCACTTGCTCTTATTTATTTATTTACTTAAAATTGTTGAAAATATAAGATATGAAAAAGACTGTAAAATGATTCTCAAAAGAAACAAAAAATACGATGACTGAAGATCTTGAACTTGATGGCAGAGAATATGTTTAAATAAATACCTTTTTAGTCATAATTGATTAGTTTATAGTTGAATTTAAAAGAATGTATGTTATTCAATGAGTATCAAGATAAATTAAATTTCTTGAATTGTAAAAATTGTAAAATCTTCAGGAAAAGTAGAATAAAGTATTTTGAGATCGAAAGCTCAAAATCTCATAGAAACTTACCGAAATGATCTTGGAGATGACTTCATCGATGAATGCTGCCATTTTCAAGCACACTGTGCAGTATCTGGTGTGAAGTTTGAAGATACCTCGTTGATAGGCATTTCAACTTATCTCAGGTACCAGCATTCTTTTCAAGATGTCTATCCGAATATCGACATAGTGTTACGAATTTGTCTTTCAATTCCGGCTACAAACGCTCTGGTGAAAGAAGTTTTTCTTGCTTAAAGAGAGTGAAAAACTATTTGAGATCAACCATTAATGAAGATGAATTGAACGCTTTGTCCATTTTGTGTATAGAATCTGAAATTGCCGCAAATATAGATTATAGCACAGTGATAGAAGACTTTGCTAAGAAGAAGGCCCGGGGGAAATTATTTTAGATGGAAATTCAAGAAATAACTTATTTCCTACTAATATTTATTAGATACTAAATGTCATGTAAAAAGTAATTGTAAAAAATACAATTACACAACAATTTTTATCGTATGTTATCCAATTTTAATTAATCCTTTTTATTAGAAGTTGAGTATTTTAGGTTAATATAGACAATAAATCATATTAAATACCTATTTCAAATAATTCAAATGTTGTAATAATAAAATAAGTAAATTGTTCCTATGTAAATTCGATAAATGCGAAAAACATAAACTTTACCACTAATAGTTCTAAAATAAAAATTGCGATACAAGTGTAAAGAAAACAATTCAAAAATAGTAGTTCTAATGATTAATTTTTAAAATAAACTTATATTTTTGCTTGATAATATATTCAAATATGGTTCCCTGGTGTTCAATCAAAGTAAAACTATATTGCTGGTATTGGGAAGAAACAAAAATGACATCAGTAACCCTCCAAATCTACAAGTGGTCAACTACACAAAACACCTTGCGGTATTGCTGGACGATCGCTTGTCATGGAACTTCCATGTTGACAAATTAAGTGTCCAACTCAGCATGGCAATCTTTGCCTTAAAAAGAGTGAAGACCATCAGTACTGAGGAAGCAGCTAAAACAACCTACTATGCTCTATTTGAGACACTGTGAGGTATGGAATAACAATAACTCTATGGGGAGGCTCATCATGTGACAACCTAAAGCAGATCATGATCCTACAAAAGAAAGTTGTAAGGATTATGGCCAATTTGAAGCCATGTGACAGCTGTTGAGAGGCTTTCAAAAATTTTAAAATCATAACAGTGGCTTCTTTATACATCCTGAAAGTGATCCTACATGCCTCAAGACTCAACTTACCAAAAATAAAGATATCCGTAGACTAAATACCCAACAAGAAAATGATTTCCATCTACCAACCCACAAGACAGCTCTGTTTGAGAAGAAGCCTGGATATGCTGGTGCCAGACTCTTTAATACACATCCTTCAGAGCTAAAAATAGAAGACACCAAGAAGCTAAAGTCATCTCTGCAACACTGGCTCATAGGCAAATTTCATCTACTGCATCAGCGAGTTCTTCATCTGTGCAAGGGGACAGGCACACTACTGATTATAAGTTTTGTTTTACATAGACACTTCAACATATTTTTATAACACATATATTTTGACTTTTGTTCTATTCTTAGTGAATATGTTCAATAAAATAATCTGAATCTACTCATTCAAGGTGAAGGAATCAAAACCATAAAGTGCCGTATTTAAAGTATGCAAGGTTGGTGACAGGGTACAAGCTAGAAATTATTCTAGTTCAAAATAAAAATGGGATTTTGGAAAGATTATTGAAAAAGAAAATGTATTACTTTATAAAATTAAGATGGACAGTGGTGTCATTTGGTGAAGACACATAGCCCAAATGTTAAAATGTCAGATTCCACTTCCAGCAACTTCTTCTTTTTTTTTGATTTTTTTTAAGGGAGAGGCCAACCTCCTTCTTTACCTTACTCTGCCCATTCCTCATAGACTATTGATCTGTGCGAGGAACTTAATCAGGCAGAGTAAGGGGGCGAACCAGTACAGTAGAAGGTGAATATTACTGATAAATCTTCTGGTCTAGACCGGATTCGAACCAGCGCTATCTCTAACCCAAGCTCAAAGTCCTGACGCCTTAGACCACTCAGCCACCGGCTCGCCCAGGTGTCCCCAGTTAATCATAATTAACTGGGGAGAGTTGATATGATGTTGAAATATGTGTTTATATTTCATCTATTTATCATATATTACAGATGTTTGTTTACATTTTTATAATTAATTATTAAATAGGAGTTCAGTTAGTATGGAAAATGAATATGAAATGGCTCACAAATATACTTGTTTTCATTAATTCAGATTTATTAATTATTTCTTATTGTAAACATGATACAAGGGAAGTTCAATAAGTAATACAGAAAACATCAGTAAAGGGTAATTTCATTATTAGTTAAAAAAGAAAAAATCTGTTATTTTATTAAAGATCACTGGACATTTTACAGATTGTTTTAGGAAAAAGCTATAAGGTAAACAGTATGTCATATCAGTGACTATAGAGACAAGAACACTGTCCGCTCATATGGTTCCATGAAGCCAGTTTCCCTGTTCAGTGAAATTAGTTCATGTTTGGTTTTTACAAGTGGCAACATCAGTCTCTATCTATCTATCTATTTTCATCTCTCTCTTTCTCTCCGGCACTCGCTGAAGTGTCTAATAGCTGAGTCAATAGTGTGCCCAACAGTCGTCTGAATAGTTATTTAAAACCATCACCGCTAGATAGCAGCACATGCAAGTGACTACAGCAAATGTCTTACCTTGGTCAATCTGTTTCTATAGTCAATGGTAATATGATAGTAAAAGAAGAATAAGAATTTTGGGTCAGTACAATTCCAGATACTAATAGAAACATTAGTGGGCTCCACTAATTTATTAAAAATATGTACTTTATCGAGCTGCTTGGCAATGGTTTGGTCCATTAGAGATAGAGGAGGGATTTTTCATTTTCTGTTTTTTTTTTTTTTTTTAATAAAAATTAGTGGATAGTTTTTAAAATGTGTTTTTTTATAAAGGAGGGAGCTATACAAAATGTGTTATGTGTTTCAGTTTACCTGATTATGAACACACATATACTGTACATAGATATATTTTTCTATGAATTCATTCACTATGAGCTATGACACCGACCAGTTGAACTCTCAAGTGTCCAAAACAGCCTTTAGACCCAAAAATGCAATACTTGAGAAATGGGGTTTACCTGGCTGAGTCTGAATTTGGTCACACAGTCAAGAATTATAATACTTCTTTTAGCATCCTTAGAAGCTGGCTATTGTAGTTGTCGAAAAAATCTTGGTTGTAAAGCCTGTATGCAATGATAGCACATGTATCTGCTGACCACTGGGTCACACACCCTAAAGTATGAGCCAACAAATGGATCTCTTGAGCGCATTTGTGTGTGTGTGTGTGTGTGTGTGTGAGTGTGAGTTCCACACAGCAGATAGTATATTCTGGAACTCTTAGACCAATAGCCTCAACTGAACCATTGTGGCCATGAAGCACTCTATAAAAAAATTGCATGTCAGTTACAGCTCAACGAGCTAATAAGGTTGATAAAATCAGTTCTACACACGTTTTCACTTCACCAAGCTCCAGAAACTTCCACTACATCTATAAGAGAAATTTTCTCTGAACGGCCTCGATGGCTGCATCTGTGTATACCAGGTCCCTATTCCAAATAATAGTGGCATACTCAAGATGACTTCAAACCAAGGACTTGAATAGTGTTAAATAAGTGTGCTTGTGATTGAAATACCTGGTGATCCACATGACGAGTCCCAATTTCCTTATAGCTTTAGATACAACACAGTTATGTGTTCAGAGAAGATCAACTTGGAGTCTACAAGGAATGTGGAACATGTTTGGTTCTGTAAGAACTAGTGTATATGTTTTTTATTTTTACTTCCCAGATCACTTGGGCCATAGCAACAGGTTTGTGCATGAATGTTATTCAACAAGTGAAAGTGACTACCAACTCACTAGCGGATTGACTTTGCTCTCCTCAATCTAAAGTCTTAACAACTAACCACCTGGGTAAGTAGATGTGGATCAAGTCGCTAGGTGGTTTGTTAAGACATATATTGGATGGGTGGCTGATACATCTAAACATATATTAAGTGATTGGGTCCAATAGAGTACATGAGCATGATGGAAGGATACTCATATATAATGAGTAAGATGAGGCACAGACTCGTCCATTGTGTATATCAAGCTTGTAATTTTGTTTACTTAATAAAAAGTATTATACTTCAGGCTTAAGAAATAATCCCCTACTAACTTATAGGCTATATTAACTTAGTAGGTACATCAGTTCCCAACTCATTATTACTTTGATTACAGGAAAGAAAATGTTTGTGAATTACTAAATAGTGAAACAAGAACTAGGCTAATAGAAGGACGTCTAGCTGCAGCCGGTAAGGTGATGGCTAATCAGCAAAAAAAGCTAAAAGATATGCAGCAGCAGCTGATCAACAGTCAAGCCGTTGCTGATTCACTGAGGAAGAGGTAATGAAATGAGAAACAACTTTATTTCACAGGCTGAGATAGGCCTAACAATTAAAAAGTGATTAATATGCAAATTAATAATTGGTCGGTAGCGTAGTTGGTTCAATCCCAGCTTCATGTGCTAAAGGTTCTCAGTTCGATCCCAATCAGAGTCAATACATTTTGAGAAGGATCAGCTGATAACCACCGGCTGTTCATTTGTCATTGGGCTATTAATTAATGACACTTTCTAAGGAATAGTCGGCCTTAGATTGTAACAATGACTACATTCGCTCATATACACTCATCACATTCATTCGAAATCCATATTCGCCCATATCTTGACGATCGGTGTCTTATGAATAAATAAATAAATAAATAAATAAATCCTTTAACTAGTTTAAAAATATAATTTCGTGATAGACAGTTGGTCTGTTTTCATTATATTTCTGTAAATTACCCAATAATCTCTTCTATATTTTTACTTTTTATTTCATCAATGCTCATAAAAAAGTATAACATTGATTTTGAAGATGATTTTGTAATTTCATGAAATAGTTTGTCTATTTACTTAATTAGTCGTGAACACGAATATAGCCTAACCTCAAATACAATATACAGTATTACTATAGAGAACATTTTGCCAATCCTAAACCTCTGTTTTAGGCTTGCCCACGCTGAAGGATCTCTAGCAGGTCAAGTTGTCAATAGTGAGACTGCAATGCGCCAGATGCAGGACGCTCAGGACAGAAACAACGCTCTCTCCAAAGAGCTGCAGCAACTCAAAGAGTCAGTCTGTCAGCTCACTCAGAAGGTTTTTATCTCATTACTCTGTATGTGACTCATTAGCCATTGTATGCTTGATTCAATTGGCAAACCATTTATCCTGATTAGAGATTATACAAATTAATTGGGAGAGGAAGTTTTTCAGCCTGAGTAACAGTCAGGTTCAAATCATGGCCTTGACTGGAAGTTGTTATCAGTAATGTTCACCTTGTACTGTACTGGTTCTCCTCCTCTCTCTGTTTGAATAAGTTCCCCAAACAAATTAATATTCAATGGAGAGTAGGTTAGTAAGGTTAAATAGGAGTTCGGAACCTCCTTAAAAAAAAAAAAAAAAAATACAAGAAAAAAATCACAGGCAATAATGATGATAATAAAGCTTATAAAGAATCCCAAAAAGAATTGAGTAGTATAATATAGGAAGATAGATTTATGTTTATATCATTTTTTACGCTCAACCAATTTTATCAGTTTCTGTCTTAAAGTTTTTTATTTAATTTGTGAAGTTGAAAAATAAACTCATTTGTTGGGAGATAAGATCCATATCCTCTGTAAAGTTGGGTTTTGAAATTGCAATTGAAATATGAGTTTGGTACTATTTTGTTCTAGCTGGCAACTCAGGTTGAAATAAATAGCAAGATTGAAAATCAAAAGAATGAATATGAAAAGAAATTAGAGGATACGATGAAAACGATGGAAATGCAGGTAAGAGATCAAATGTTATATGCATTTTTAAAAGCACGTTTACATTTTATGTACAGTAGGGGATCATATGAAATTGTGTTTGTTTAATTTACTAACTCTACTCTGCTTGACTTATTGGTGCCCTTCATCGGAGAGTCCTCATAAACTATTTCAATCCTGCACTTTTGATGACCAGAGATTCTTCCCACACTCTGAATGATATCATCCATAAACCATGTGAATTCAACTTCAGAACTGTCTCATGTCAAATACAGTCTTTAATGAAATACCTCACATTGATCATATATTGACTTTAACCATAGAACCACCAAGGCAGCCACAAAAAGTATTTATTTTGTACAAACTGTTTCCTTTGTCCCTAGTTAAACAATTTTGTGTGGTAGCCTGCTATGGCTGAGAGATCACAAATTTGTGATGGTCCAGCTACCAGGTTTGTCGCTCGTTTAGAACTACCCATGAGATATGTACAGCTTTAAAGCTTTGCTGTGGACGCGAACATCATCCCCCATAATGGGTCATATAGTTTTAGAGTGTCCCTTGTCCTATTTTATGGAGGAATTAGCTAGCACAAATAGAATCAGTGAGGTAGGTCTTAAATGGCTTGATGGACTAGATTTAGCTTTGTGACAGGAGATCATTTGCTATTTATTTATTTATTTTACATTTTTATTATAATGTAATGACTATTGGACTTTTTGTTCAAGTATAAAACTCAGCTTTTACATAGTTTTAAATAAGAAACAAATAATGGTAGTTGATAAAAAATCCATAGAATATACATAGTTAAACAATCAAAACAGATACAACACCTGTTGAACTCTCACCTGGACTTATTAGGGACTGTAAGAATTAAAAAGGGTTATAATCAGGTTAACATGTTAAGAAATGTGAAGAACTATGAAACTATGAAAAAATTAAAGAAAAGTAAATTTACTTGGTTAGTAAAATTACTGATCATAGCGATTTCCAGATTGAGTAGTTAAAATATACATCAATAGTTTCATTTAAATTTATAATTTGGAGCCCTCTTAAAGTTTAGTTATGATCCTACTAAAATGTCTAAGTAATGTAGGTGTCATACATTTCACTTAATATAACAGTAATATTTATTTCCAAATTCTTGCCTATATAGGTTTGATTAATGTTAATTGAACAAAGATTAAAATAATATGTATGAAAAATAATGCATGTAAGGTTATTAACTAACTGATTATGAAATTTTAAATGTTTTATAACTTCTTTTAATTGTTTTTAAAATGGTTTAAGTTATTTTTTAAAATTTCATTGGTGATTTTATGAACAACTTTATTGCATTGTTTTATTTTATTCATTTACCAGTTTTTAAAGTGTTCAGTTACTTTTATAAACTTTATTGTTTGAGTTTTGTACATATTACTTTGAGATCTTCAAAATTATAAATAACAAATTTAAGTATAACAATTTTTTTCTATTTCTATTTTGTTTTTTAATTCTTATAATTTTGAATGAAATATTAAGAATATTATGAAAGATGAACAGAATCAATAGTTTATAACTTTATTTATTACTAATCAAATAATTGTTATTTGCAACTTCGCTAATTCCTAGTTTTTTACTTGGACTTAGATACATAATTTTATTTTTAACACAGCTATTTTTTATTGGTCTATGAAAGTATTACTTTCTCAAATGGTATATTAAAAGAAATATTAAAGCCGATGCTTTTCCAGTTGAATACATTGGAACTAACATTACAAAAGAGGGACGAGATGAGCGAACTAGCTAAGGAAGAATTGCAAACGAAACTGATTGGTCTAAGGGAACAGTTTGTAGCTCAGCTGAGCGAGGCCCGAAGTCGCTTGGAAGCTGCAGACTCTAAGATTCAACAACTTTATTTTGGTATTGAGGTAGAGAACTCTCAATCATTACTAAACTAATATAATTGTTATTGTTTAGTGAACAGAATATTGATCTGGTAAAACTACATTTTCTTGAATAGTTTTTAATTTTTGAATATAGCGATTATTACAGAACTATTGTTTATCAAAAGAAAACTACAATTAACAGTAGTAGTTTCTGGTGTTGTATTTTATTCTATATAGTAACTAACTAATAATACTGATTTGGTTTCCATAGCAAAAATCACAAAACTACATTCTAAAACTCATTGTTTCAATACTACTATCCATTTTTTAGTTTGCCATTTTGTATAGAATCAATAACAATTATGTATTGAAATGGTATTTTTAAAACTGTTTACAATTTAGTCTTATTAACACGGTCACCATGATATGTACCACCAGAGGTACACGTACATATCTTTGAACAAACAAATAAGTGTAGTTTTATCTAGTGTACTATGCTAAAAAATGACTATGTTTTTAAGGTCAACAACTCAAATTTCCAGTAATGTTTGTACAATATACTTTTGATACAATCGTTATACACAAGTTTGATGAATGTTCAAAATCGAGTATGTCTGAAAAAAATTTTTGTTTGAAATGTTTGTGATGGGAATCCTATAACGTGCCATGACTGTTTTAACAAAATTCATTAAAATCTTGTAATTTTATCAGACAAACTACTCAGTATGACAAACATATCTTGTGGCTTACTTATCATAACATAAAATCCTTGTTTTAACTGTAATGTATTTTTTACATTATGCAAATCCTGGTAATAATTCACCGAAATGTGCGCCACCGATGGACATATATGGTCCATATTTAGTATAAGACACGTTTAAGATATATACAAAAGTCAAATAAAACCCTGCTGCAGTTCAGAACAAGTATTGTTGCCATTTAAGTGTGCGCCACCGGTGGCTCATGCTCGGGTTTGTGAAGAAATATTGTTTATTACTAACAAGGCATCGGGGTTTTGTGAAGAAATATTTTTTATTACTAACAAGGCATCGTGGTGGACGTGTTAATCATGCTTTTAGGTTACTGGCACACCTTTTGCTATCTGCAGAAAAGTACTAGGGACAGGGATTGAATTTAAGGATTATTTTTGCTAAAAGTCTCATTTATGATTTTGTATGAATGTGTGAGTAGCAAGAAAATTAAAATTCTGAAATATATAACATTTTGAAAAAGGAATAACTAACTACTTTTTAAAATCAATCCATAATGATTAAAGAACTGAAATTGTTGTAACTACACCAACATTCAAATAATTTAATACAATAGTTTAAAATAAATATGTTACCCACCCAGCCTGTTTATGTTATACAAGGGCCTGTTTATAATACATGAAAGTTTATCATGGTCGATGGTATGGACCAGGAGCAAAGAACAATTTGGAGTTACAATCAAACAAAATGAAGAGAGTAAAATATTACTCATTTGCCAGACTATTTTTTTTTTAACCTTTGAATACCAAAGAGTTTTTAGAAATAATTTACCTTTTATTTGAAGAGGGTAGGACGTATCAACTAGTAGTAACTGTTTTTTATGTAAAGCATTAAAAATTGCTATATTATTAATTGATCAAATGCTTGTCCCACAAATGCTTCAGAAACTATCATCCTTAATTTGTATTTTATACAATTTACTAAAAGTAATGATGATAACACAATAAAATCTTGTTTAGACGTTCCTGAAACTACTATTTGGACTACGGAGAACAACATCAACACCAACCGCTATTTTATCACCTGACTCACAATCACAGGCACTGCAGCTGGCTGGTAACATCCTTCAGCTGAAGCCTTCCCAGATGCAGGCCATTCTTAATTCCTCCGAAGGTGATAATAATCAGGTTTGGTATTATCGCTGATTATATGATCTCCATTGTCTATACTAATTTTTTTTATAACTTCACTTGCCTGTTCAGATGGGCTGTAGGCCAGAACGTGAACTTTGTAGGGACTTGAACCATTGGCCTTGCACTCTTCTGTATGAATCCTTACCCAATGACCAACCATGCCAGCAATTTAATTATTCTCTAAATGAATTTTGATCTGCAGCTGAAATAAAATGAGTTATCGTCTAAAGCTTACAATGTTTACAATATATGTTATATAATGTATATATAGTAATATAAAGTAAAAAATTAGGGCTACTTATTATTTTTAGGATGCAATAAAATTAAAAACTGAGTACCATTAACATTTTTTATTAAAACTGATTCACACAACATGTTTCAACTTAAAGAATTATTTAATTTCAAGTGTAAATTAAAGAATTATTTAATTTACACTTGAAAATGACCATAAAGTTGAAACATGTTGTGTGAATCAATTTTAATAAAAAATGTTAAGGGTACTAAGTTTTTAATTTTATTACATCCTAAATATATATATATATATATATATATATATATATATATATATATATATATATATATATATATATATTTATGTTAGGCTGCAGACCTTGATAAAGAAAGTGAGAAATAGAAGAAGACTAAGTTACTGAAGCAACATTTTTAATGTAGTCTTCTTAAAAACGTGTTTGTTTATGGACAAGGTAAATTTAAAATTTATTATCTTTCCTATTACATTGAAAGTATGCCTTCAATAATCATTTATTTATAAGTTTAGTACAAAATTAGATAATTTTTTTCCATAGCCAGGGATTCTAAAATATGTTAATGTTTTAAGGACGGTAAGTCTTGCAAAAACCCTTTAATGTACTTTGAGGTTTGCTTATTTTTTACAACCATTATCTTTTTAATGTAAAAATGTCTGTCTCTTACTTTTTTTTTGAAGTTGAGAAACAGGTGTTCATGCTCGTAACTGGAATGCAAATACTGATCTTGTCTTCTTCATTAAGCCAAATTCTGCTCATCCATCCCACACCATTAAGGATCACACAAAAACCTATTCAGTTGAGCTAAGGTTCAAACCTTTGATCCTATGCCACACTTGCCATCGTAAATGGTATCCAGGAAAGAGACCCGAGTATTAGGCTAGTCAGTTGTTGAAAATCAGACCGTTAGTAACGTGGTTCAGATTCCACATTAAGCTGTAGGGCCCTTAGTTGACTTGGCTATTGGACTATTAATAAATGTTCCATTATGAGCATAAGTTGAACTCAGTTAGTAAAAAGACCATACAGGTCATCCACTCTCATTCTATACTGATGTCATCATTGCTTTTTGCCTTACAATACACACAAGCTACGCCAATCTCTTTAATCTGAAAAATGGCTTAGATGACTCAACCATTTTATACCTTTCAAGTTAGTATCAACATTTTTAATTATTATCAACAGAACAAACTTATGTCTAATGAAATATGGATAGTATGTGGATAGTATGAAATCATCTGATCTGGCTGAAATTAAATTGGATATGAAAGCAGTTAATGGCAAACTAGAATCTATTGAAAATCGTATTATTAGCTCTGAAGTCCGAATTAAAGAAGCCTTAGAGGGCAAAGTTGAAGCCTTGGAGGCCCCCCAAAATACGTCTGTTGCTGAGATGGATTGTGTTGTTGAGCTGACTATGGAGGAGGTTAAGGAGAGATCATTGAGAGCCAAGAATGTCATGGTGTTTGGTTTGGTCGAAAGCTCCAAAAGAAATGCAGAGGACAAGAAGAAGGATGATAGTGCTCACCTTCACAAGCTAGTTGCTGCTGCATTACCAGGAACTGATGTCTCTAAAGTAAAGTTTTTTCGGATTGGAAAGGAAACTGTGGACAAAAGTAGGCCTATAAAGCTCATTCTTGAATCAGAGGCAAGGGTGCCTGAAATACTTAAGATTGCCACTCGAGAGTTCCTTGATCATTTGGATCCTGTTTTTGCTGCAGTGAAGCTGGCACGAGATAAAACCAAGCGAGAGTTGGAATATCTGGATCATTTGAGGAAGAAGCTTGAGGAGCGCACCAGGGGTGGTGAATCTGATCTGACTATTAAATATGTCAATGGCACACCCAAAATTGTTATTTCAAAAAACGCATAATTTCCCACGGTCAACCTAATACCACCTTAATATATCAAAATGTCAATGGCCTTCGAACTAAGACAAATTTGCTGTTTGAAACTGCCTCTGTTAGCATGTATGATGTGGTTGTCTTTACTGAGACCAACTTGATCCCTTCTGTTAGCAACTCTGAGTTGGGATTTCACAACTATACTGTTTGTAGAAAGGATAGGCCTTTGGAAATTAGTAATAAGAATTCTGGTGGTGGTGTTTTGGTGGCAGTCCGGAATAACTTGTTGTCTACAGAAGTCTGCAACCCTTATGATAATCTTGAAGCTTTATTTGTAACCATTGGTGCTGGATCTAAAAGATTGCTGCTATGTGCCACCTACATACCCCCAAAACAGCCCACCTCCTGTTATTCTTGTTTTGCTGATGCTGTTGTGGATGTTATTTCAAGGTGCGGTGAATTGGGCTCTACTGTCATTGTTGGAGATTTCAATCTTCCTGACTGCAAATGGACCCAAGATGTTCCTTTGAGTTTGACTTCGAGTGAGAGGACCCTCCGTGAATTATCATCACTGTTAGAGCTACATCAGATTAGCCACGTAATGAACAGTAGGGATGTTCAGTTGGACCTAGTTTTTAGTTCAGCGCCAAAGTACCATAGTGCCTCTCTTTCCACTGATCCTTTATTACCTTTTGAGGATATACATCCACCCATCTCTATCACTTTGGAGTGTTCCCTAGCCATGATGAAGAGTGCTGCTGTCTACATACCGGATCTGAAAAGATGGAATTTAGATAGTGTAAAGAATGAATTAACTCGTGAGGCTCATCAACTGGATTTGGGGAATGATTCGAGTGGTTTGGAGGCTGTCATTCTTACTCTGGGTGAAGTCATTGTAAAGCATTCTCCTCTTAAAATGATTGGTCCTTCCTGCTTCCCTCGCTGGTTCAGCAACCACCTCAAACAGCCGGTAATTCTTAAGAAGACACTCCATCGGAGATACAAGGAAACTTTAAGTGACATTGAGTACTACCGTTTCAGCAGTGTTCGTGAAGAGTGCAAGAGAGTGACAAGAGCCTGTCGACTTGGCTATGTGGAGCACTTAGAAACCGTTATACCCTCTAACAGACTTTAAGACAAATACAAGCATCTCTAAGTGTACTTTCACCCTTGATGAAGTTAAGAAGAAGTTGGAGTCTCTCGATTCATCTAAAGGAGCGGGGCTGGATGGTATAACCCCGGCAGTTCTTAAGCATTGCAGCAGCCAGCTTGCGCCTATTCTTGTCAAAATATTCAATGCTTCTTTATCTGGTGGAAATTTTCCGAAATTCCTTAAACACAGCTATGTTGTCCCCATCTTTAAGTCGGGAGACCCTTCTAATATCAGGAATTACCTTCCCATCGTCATCCAATCAGCAGTGGGAAAAGTATTTGAGAGTCTGGTACTGGATTTTGTCAAGCCTTGTTTTAGGCGGGTGGTCGTGGACGAGCAGCATGGCTTTACTTTGGGAAGATCTACAATCTCTAATCTACTTTCAGTTCAAGACTTTATATTGGAAGCCTTTGGTAGAAGAAATCAGGTGGAAGCTATATACATAGATTTTGCTAAAGCCTTTGATAAGGTTAGTCACAGCCATCTTCTTGCCAAATTGAAGGGTTATGGGATTGTCGGTGATCTGTGGCTGTGGTTTGAAAGCTACTTACAGAATCGGACTTTGGCTGTAAAATATGGGTCTAATGTATCTTCCTCCTTCATCGCCACGTCGGGTGTTCCTCAGGGGTCTCTTATGGGGCCATTCTTATTTGAACTATTCATCAACGACATTGGTAGTAAACTGGGAGTCAGTTATTCGTTGTTTGCTGACGACGTTAAGCTTTATCAGGAGATAAGAACAGAGGAGGATATTAGATTGCTGCAGGACTCTCTCCAGCAACTCTCTCAATGGTGCGTGTTAAACCAAATGAAAATCAATCCTACAAAGTCCAAACATATTACTTTTAGTAGAATGAAATCTCCAATTGTTGTTGACCTGTACTTGGATGGAGATCCCATTGAGAGGTGCGATTTTGTAAGAGACCTCGGAGTACTGATGGATTCGTCACTTGAATTCACGGCGCACATTGATATCATTTGTTTGAGAGCATCAAGAATGATGGGCTTTGTCTTTAGACTGGGTAAATTTGGTCTCAGCTCTCAGACAATGGCTTTCTTATACAAGTCATTGGTGAGACCGATTCTGGAATATGCTTCCTGTGTATGGTCTCCATATCAGTCGGGACAAATAGATAAGCTTCAGCCAATCCAGAGACAATTTATAAGAATGCTGGGTGTGAAGAATGGCTATGCCTATAGAGAGGTCCCTATTGCCGACATTGAAACCAACCTAGGTCTTATGCCTCTGATTTCTAGACAACAAGTTGCTGATATGTTATTTCTATACAAGCTGATCAATGGTGATATTGATTGTCCTCATTTGCTACAACTGGTTAACTTTAGAGTCCCCTCAGTTACTAGATCGCATTACCTTTTTGAGATCAGGTACAGAAATACTAACTACCTTCTTCATAGTCCTATTCCCAGAATGCTGAGAGCTGGAAACGAGGCCTGCAATGTGGTGGATTTCTTCTCTGACTCCTTGGGAACTTTTCGACGTCTGGTCCTATCCCTGGCTAACAACAATGGAGAGTAGAGTCTTCTTTGTGCAAGTGGAATGGAATTGGTTTCTGGTGGAGTTAGTTTCTGTGAAGTGGGTGCTTGGTGGCTGCGTTAAAGGGCCACACTTGTGTTGTTGGGGGCATGGTCTCCCCACATTGCATATTTCACTTTTAATACCAGTGTAGTGATTGTTCCATCTTTAGGTAGCTGCGTTAAAGGGCTACACCTGTGTACGTGGGGGCATGGTCTCCCCACTTTTCGCACACCTATAGCACTCTGAAATTTCACAATCATTTCTCCCCAACTTCACGTATTTATATATAATTATTATTGTTACCTTTTTTATATTTTATTTATGTTATCTATTGTTATTTATTACTACATTTATTATTTATTGTTATTTATATTATTGTATCTGTTATATCTGTATATTCTACTTGGGTTATTTATTTATTACATTTTTGTTGCTGTTACTATTTGTAGAATTTATTGTATTGTTACACGATGGTTACACACTCCACTTATTATGCTATTGGACTGTTGAGACTATCTTAAATTGTTGTTATTGGAGTGTTTGATTGTTAGTTTTAGTTCATTATCATAGAAAGTAACATGAATCATAGACTGCCATCTTGTATGTTATTGTACTTGTAAAATTGGTTAAACCGTGGGAAATAAAATAAAATAAAAATAATACTTTTTGACAGGTCGACACTTTGCTAAGACATTGCAACCAATTAGTGCATCGTGATATTTTTGCAAAGGACTTAGGCCAGTTTCTCCTCGAAGCTGTACTAGAAGCAAAATTATTGTAAAGTAAGAAGTATGTTAAATGAAAATCAAGATTGGCTTCCTAACTACTGACAAGGTTATTGTGATGACCACCTCCACTAAAACAGACAATCAAGTAAGTTTTTGTACATTTATTAAACACTGTAAAATCCTATTATATTTTCCTAAACCATTAAAAGAAATGAAATATAACTTTTCATTATAACCGAAACAAAGACGATTAATTTTTCATCTGAGAAGCTGGATGATGGATTAATTCAGTTTAGCCAAGCTATAAAAACCATAAATAATATACCTTAGTATTTTTTAGAAGGTCTGATAAGTTCCTTTTGGACATCAAAGCCCAATACGCTCTTATGCTGAGTGAACAGTGCACCTTTTCACTTAGCAAATTCAGTGAGGCAATTTCCAACAATCTAGTGAACTGCAGCGCTCGATTAAGCTACAATATTCATTATGTTTCAAGTTAACTTTTTTTTCTGTCTCGAAATCAATAAATGGTCCTTCTAAGGATCAGTCAGTCTTGGTTAGTAAAAAACACTGCAGTCTCATGAACACTCGTTTGCAATCAATAGCATCTATGTATATCTTTAGATTGGTGTCTTAAGAATAAAAAATAATAATAAAATGGTAGTTTATGAAGTGTTGGTTGTAATTTATTTACAGTGTTGGATGGTGCTTTAGTTTGGGGATTTGTTTAATACATCGGGTCTTGACACCATTACTTCCAGAACTCATTCTCAGGATTTGCTACTTAAATAATCCCATACCAATGGTTTGATTTTTATGTGCTTCACAACCAATTGTTGACACTTGTAATTCATATAATATGGCAATGTAATATAATGACAGATATGCAATCTGTGTTTGATGTAATACATTAAGTCCATGTAAGCGTATTCATTTACAATATACTCCCTATTTTATGATGAACACTTGTTAAAGAACATTTTGGAGAGGGAAGAGAGCAAGAAAACTGAATGAGACTTTTGTAAAGCAGACCTGGTGATACTGGAAACTGCTCAAGATTATGACGATGATTATAGTAAATAATATTTTTATCTGTCTGTAAAAATAAAGAATGAAAAATATTTTTAAAGTTAAATAATTTACTAAGGTAAGTTTTAATGGGCACACAAGAGAAAATGGGACGTGGAAAATAAAATATCTTTTATAGAGATAAGAAACCTATTCGGCAGACAAGACATTGTTACCAAAGCCAAGTGCCAATGTTTGAGGAGGGCTGAGCTTGTCATAAGAAGGGAGGATGAAACCCTGATTAAGCAATTTTGGAAGGAAAACCCTCCTGGACGTCCAAAGAAGAGGTGGAAGTACCAAGTGCTGATAGATATAAATAGGATTCTGTCCAGGGAGGAAGATAAGCTTGAAGGAAGTGGTACCTAGTTGGCGAGTCCATATACTGCCTTGCGTATCAGTGGCCATGGGAGTAGGAGTAAGTAAGTTGAAATAAGTAACACTGTCAACAAAGTAATTTTATTTCATTAAAAAACAAAAACAAATTATTCTAACTTCAATCTACTACTTCCACACTGTTATCAGTATCCTTGGGTCTGATAGCAAGGCTCTTCCAGAAAGTTCTTCTGTCACCGATGGGATAAGTTTCCATTTTGTATCCATTATTGGAAATCTCCAAATGCTCTAAGGCATCAGTTTTCACAGGATCCCAGGTCACACCACTTGCCGTTGGGACACTGTAAAAAATGGCAATCACCTTGAAAACAAATGAACATTACCCTCATTAAATGTATCGTTTTCATGAATTTCTTCTTTTCATTTCTGAACAATGTTAATTGAGAAAAATAATTTTAGCAACAAATTCAGTAAGATAGTAACTGATGTAAAATGAATTGATAAATTACATATTGGAATCATCCAATTTTGATAACATGATATAGCTTTATGATCATGAAATAATCTAAGTCATTGCATTCAATGTATTGTGTTAATAAATAAAAATACAGACTTAAATAACATTTCTTTTGATGAATCTTTAATAAGTAAAAATAAAACACAAGTGCAGATATTCAAGGACACTAGCCTCATCTTAGCCCATCAAAAAGAGGAAAATAATTTGTATGTGAAAAAATACTCTCACAAGACAAAAAGGGCTTTTTTGAAAGGTAAATCTGGTTTTCTTACCCCAAAATTTAAACAATCATGGCTCTTATCCTACTGTGAAAAAATAATAAAACTAAGATATGTTATTTAAAGTTAATTTATTGGGATATAATCTGGACTGATAGGAAATCAACAAAATGAAATAATGTTAAGATGTTACAACAATACACTATTTATAACTGTTCAGTCTCGCTAACATATTCTTTAATTGATGAGGCTTAACACTTTTAAGCCACCTGAAGTTTGATATTTATTAATTTTTGCTTCATACACTGATTGTCAAGATAGAAATTTGAAAGATGGTTTAATTGTATAAAACCATCGATTTAATACAATTTAAGTATATTAAAATATATATTGAAACATTAAATATATATTTATAAAAAGTTGGATTTAATGTAATAATACCAGGGTCTTTTCTAGTATACAGTGTGCTCTACCAGCCACCGAATGTTTTGTTTGACTGTTAACGATTTTTCCCCATTCTATATGAAGCAGTCTTTTTTTATATTGTTAAAGAATGCATTCAACACTTTATTTAATATTCTAAATTTGCATTAAAATTTAGAAAAAACAAGTGAACGAGTTTGCCTTCCAACTTACGAATTTTTGGCAAAGTTTGTCCACAGTTCAACAAGTTTCACTGATATATTGTAATCAGCAGAACCGACTTTGTAGTAGTTTTTAGCATCCATGTCCATATTGAAGAAACACATAAGTTCATCTAAATGGCAGGCACCTGAAAAAGTATTGGAGGCTGAGAAACACCTGAGAGGCTAGATTGCTAAAAATCAACTGTATTTTATTTTTACTATGAATAACAGTTGTACAGCGATGCTTACATAGATAAAATGTAATAATAACAAATCTCACTGTACTACAAATGTATTTATTTTTATTATATATATATCAGAATCTACAATCATTTAATGTTAGGAAAGACTTTCACCAATATACCACAAGAAAAAAATTTGTTATTGGACCCCTTACGTACCAGATTGCAAATATAAAAAAAAAAAAGTCATTTAAGCATGCTTTTATATATATATATATCAGAATCTACAATCATTTAATGTTAGGAAAGACTTTCACCAATATCCCACAAGAAAACATTTTTTATTAGAACCATTACGTACCAGATTGCAAATAACAAAAAACAGTCATTTAAGCATGCAAATAATAATATTTAATAAGTTACCAGAAAGTGCCTGAACAGTTGACTTTAAAAAATTTAGAAATATATTGGATAGTTGGTTTAAAGATAATTGTTTTTATTCTATTGAACAATATCTGGCTTGTGATATTAGTGCTTTGCACTTTTAATTTTAATGTTTATTAATTTGTTTATATGGCATTGATGTTCATATTTGCTCAACTATATCCTGTAGTTGTTTATTATGTTTGTAATTGTCATCATAATATATTTTATCACATACTCCATTTATTATGTTCATAATGAATGTATTTGCTACTGATAATGTAATTATTGACAAAGCCTATTGCACAGCAGTTTGTATTTAACGGCCAATAAACATCTTGAATCTTGAAACATCTTGAATCTTGACATATTTTAATCAATGATACAATGATTTTCCTGTAGTGTATATTTTTATTGCTAATTGTTATTATAAGGTAGGATTATAAGTATCATGAAAATCAATGATGATAAAACCAAATTTATGTCCTTTGGTCGAAACTCTGATAATGCCAGAATCATTATAAATGAAGATCACATTTTCGACAAAGTAAATGAATTAAATACCTTGGTACTGTAAACAACTCAAATAATAGTGAATCACATGAAATACAACACAGAATAAATTCAGCCAATAGAAGTATGTCTGCTCTAAATAAACTGTTAATATCAAGTGTTATCTCACAAAACCTAACTTAAATTTATAAAACCATAATAAGGCCAATCCTTATCTACGGAGCTAAATCATGGGGTTATCGACAAAAGTACGGAAAAGAAGTTAATTATCTTCGAAAATAAAGTATTAAGGAAAGTGTTTGGGCCTACAAGAGAAAATGGAATTTGGAGAATAAAACATAATGGAGAAATCAGGGATTTTTTTAAACTCACCAGACGTGGCTGAAGCCAAGAGTCGGAGATTACGATGGGCAGGGTACTCCGTACCCTGTTTTTTAATAGTTTTTTAATAGTAATAGGGTTATCCCACTTTAATAGTTTATTGAGGTAACTGATAATCTTTTTAACAAATACAATTTACAACAATTATCATAAAGCATGCTATTAAGCTAATTTAATGTGAAAACAATAATATAACACATATTTCGTTTGATTTCCAACAATGTCGAATGCTCAAAAACCACAATTAATTAATTAGTGATAACAATATAATCCTTACTCACTCTTACTCCCATAGTCACTTATACCCTAGATGGTATTTGGCCTGGCCAACTCTCTGCCTCCAGTTCTTCTGATGTTCTGTATCCTCCTCACTAACCCTCATTCTTCTCATATCAATGATCACCTCATCCTACCATCTCTTTTTTCGGAGGTTGTCTTCCGTCTGGGTTTTCTGTCCAAACTTGTTTTAATAGGGTTGTTTGGACAGAAAACCCAGACGGAAGACAACCTCCGAGATGACCAAAAAGAGATGGTAGGATGAGGTGATCATTGATATGAGAAGAATGAGGGTTAGTGAGGAGGATACAGAACATCAGAAGAACTGGAGGCAGAGAGTTGGCCAGGCCAAATACCATCTAGGGTATAAGTGACTATGGGAGTAAGAGTGAGTAAGGATTATATTGTTATCACTAATTAATTAATTGTGGTTTTTGAGCATTCGACAATGTTGGAAATCAAACGAAATATGTGTTATATTATTGTTTTCACATTAAATTAGCTTAATAGCATGCTTTATGATAATTGTTGTAAATTGTATTTGTTAAAAAGATTATCAGTTACCTCAATAAACTATTAAAGTGGGACTAAACAGTTGAAACCCAACCTTAAAAAAATGTGACAAACCAAATAACTTACCAACATACAATGGGTTATTGTACAACTTGGAACAAACAGAGTAGGTGGTGTTGTAGTTAAAGTGGTAAAGATACTTTATACCTTTATGTTTCTCAACTGCATCCAAAACTCCATTCACAAACCAGAAATCACCATACATCTGTAGCAAAACATTAAAGTGTAACTTGGATAGTAAATTACTGATAATAACAAACTGATAGAAATAAACTTGTTCACAGTTGGTAGAGTATGTCTCTACAATATTAAATTAGCTTTCTAATATAAGCGAGTTTGCCTGAATTCACTTGCGCTGAATCATATCATTTGCACTGAGTAGATTTTTCAAATAAGTGATAAGATAAACATTTTTATATATAATCTTGAATCTTTTATTTATAAGATTCAAATAAGATCTTGAGATGTAAGTGATATATAATAACCATCCACATAATAAGAGAGAGATAATAACCATCCACATTAGCTTTTCCCAAATTGTATATCATTACTGTACCTATTAATCTAATTTTTTAGGTAACTAGGCTACCATTTTTCTGTCATATCAGGGGGATTGCCCGCAAGGAGTCAGAATAAAATCTTACATTAGAGCATAGATTGTGCAGCACATCAAATTAAAGGTCCAAGATTTTGGATCTTTTCCGTTAATTCACTACCACTATTTTTTTCCCGTTAATTCACTAACATTCATTTTCATACAAGATATGGAAAATTTGCAAACTTATTTGGCAAGATAAGTAAACATCAATTCACAAGATTAAACAAATATTTGGTGCTACAGGCACATTTTCAATGCGAGACATTGGAAATCAGCAATATGAAAGGAAACACTGTACACATACAGTGGTATTGACTCACCCGTCCGCCCATACACATTTATTTTATTTTTATTTATTTATTCATAAGACGCCGATCATCAAGATATGGGCGAATATGGATTTCGAATGAGTGTGATTAGTGTTGATGAGCGAATGTAGTAATTGTTACAAACTAAGGCCGACTATTCCTTAGAAAGTGTCATTAATTAATAGCCCAATGACAAATGAACAGCCGGTGGTTATCAGCTGATCCTTCTCAAAATGTATTATGACTCTGATTGGGATCGAACTGAGAACCTTTAGCACATGAAGCTGGGATTGAACCAACTACGCTACCGACCAATTGTGTGTATGGGTTGTGTGGGGTGGGCGGGTGGATCAATACCACTGTACGTGTATGGGTAGGCGAGTGGATCAATACCACTGTACATGCATGGGTAGGCGAGTGGGTCAATACCACTGTACGTGTGGGGTGGGCGGGTGGATCAATACCACTGTACGTGCATGGGTAGGCGGGTGGATCAATACCACTGTACGTGTGGAGTGGACGGGTGGATCAATACCACTGTACGTGTATGGGTGGACGGTTGGGTCAATACCATTGTACGTGTATGGGTGGGCGGGTGGATCAATACCACTGTACATGTATGGGTAGGCGGGTGGGTCAATACCACTGTACGTGTGGGGTGGGCGGGTGGATCAATACCACTGTACATGCATGAGTATTCGAGTGGGTCAATACCACTGTACATGTATGGGTGGGCGGGTGGGTGTCTATTCTATTCTACATTAAGTTAAAGGTTAAATTAAAATCCGGTGTTAAATTTTACAGCTAATAAACACATTATGTGAAGTCATAAACCCACCGGTTATATATTCGTTATATATTACGAATACTAATATATAACGTCCATTCCGGATTATTATTATTTAAACTTCAATACCACTGTATGGGTAGGAAGGTGGGTTAGTACCACTGTACGTGTATGAGTGGTCGGGTGGGTCAGTACCACTGTACGTGTATGGGTGGGTGGGTGGGTCAATACCACTGTACGTGTATGGGTGGGCGGGTGGGTCAATACCACTGTACGTGTATGGGTGGGTGGGTGGGTCAATACCACTGTACGTGTATGGGTGGGTGGGTGGGTCAAATCCATTGCACTTTTATGGGTGAGTGGGTCAATACCACTGTATGTGTATGGTTGGGTGGGTCAATACCACTGTACGTGTATGGGTGGGTGGGTGGGTGGGTGGGTCAACACTACTTTACATGTATGAGTGGGTGGGTTAATACCACTGTACGTGTATGAGTGTGTGTGTCAACACCAATGTAGAATATTAAGATAACAAAAAAAACTATCAAACTAGTAACTAAGTAAGGAGCATAGGCATAGATCCAGTTACAGAACAAGAGAATAGAGGAAATACAACTCATGAACAGTTGTTTTTGTAATTCAAAGGAAGTAAGTCTAAAAAAAATTATAATAATATATGGCGAAATTGGCTGAGTAGGTAAATTTAAATACCTAGGTGAATTTATTAAACCAACTGGTCTTGGAAAATCAGCTAAAATAGACTGACTTCAAAAAACTAGAAACTCTTTTTATAAAATGCAATTTTTATACAATCAAAATAGATATCACGAAACACAAAAATACGAAATTACAAGACCGCAATTTAGATAGCATAGAAAAATAGAAAACTTATCAGAAAATTTCTAGAGTGATGAAGAACAGAGAAGGAAGCTGATACTTCATCATTATCGAATAGTTGAAAATCACTCAAACTTTGAATTGGATACAAAAAAAGACGATTAACATTGTATAGCCTCATCAGAAGATTACCTGATAATGATTCCTGACAAATAGTTGAATATTTAATTCAGTTCAAAAAGTCAACAACATGGAAAATAGAGGTTCAGAAAAAACTGAAGACATTAGAAATTACAGATAGAGACATAATTGACGAAGACATGTACAGGAAGAAAACCAAAATGGTCGGAAGAAGAAAAAGAGTGCCCGCCAAAAAGAATACGATCACATTAGAAAAATAGTAAGAAGGTAAACAAAAATTAATTCAACTACTTATTGTTTTACTATAAAGGGAAATAACACCAATAATAGACCTACTAATAATAAAATAAACAACAGCACATTCTATTATTACCTTGCTGAGCTCAGTAGTCATTTTGGGAGTAACCAGTTTAGTATCGCTCAAATAAAACGATCGTACCTTCTTCGTTACATCATTCTTATCTGGGGCAGTTAGGTTGTACAGCAGGGAGATCGGAGTTATCCTCTCAAATTCCTCATTCCACTGCTTGAACTTGCTGCTGACATCTCCAGATGTAATACCTGAGAAAATAAATTTATATGCAGTGGCTAAAAATATATGATTTTAAAATCATCAAAATATTATGGACTTATGAAAGAAAATCACACTCATATTCACATTGTACCTTATTGAGGACAAATTTATAAAGAATTTTTCTCATTTAAGACAAAATGCAACAACATTTCTATAACTGATATTTGTACTTCCTAAAATAATGGTGCTACACTTTTTCTTGTTACAGAACTTAATTAAATGAATGTTTGTTGCATCTGAAAACCTTCTAAGTAATATACACTATGGTTATTACGATTATTCAAGGGGGTTACGGATAGTTATTCAAGTATGGTAAAATAATTAAACTATAGAAAAAGTTCAATATAGAAGAAATATATGTCAGATTCTTGATTTTCTTCATGTTCTAACTTGTAAAGCATCACAAGAAAGCAATAACAAGTCAAAAAATCTAATGCCCAAAATTAAAAGTTTCAAAATTGCTCACCCAATTCGAAATAAGAGTTAATTATGGAAATGTATGTATTTAATAAAACAAAATGGGGAATCACTTCCTTGTTCAGTGACTTGTACATATGTACACTGTAAGTATTAGTATAAATACCCAATTTTATTACTTAGCTTATTTTAAACGCGTTCAGTTAATTTGTTTTTGTTTAACAGCTGAAGATTAAACTCTTAATGCATCAATAGCATAATGTCAAATATGAAAAGTAAACTTGTTTATTATTTACAAAACAGCTGTTACTGATTTACTAAAATCAACCCAATGCTATTCTTATGGAAAAAATGAAATTTTGAGGGGATGTTTTTATCCCTTAGGAATGGAATTTCAAGAAATCCTTTCATAGTGGGGTCACTTCAATACTAAAGCTAACTTACTTTAAAATTTTGTTTTCACTACACTACTATGAGTTCAGCTGTTTTCGTTATGTGTTTACAACCTGCGAAACATCATATTTTCAACAGCTGTCTTTTGTTTACTACCGAAAGTAACATTGTTTACAACCGAAAATTTTCCACAGTCAACAACACCTGTTTTTATTCCGTAGTGTAGTGAAAAGTATCGTTCAAAACTCGAGTGAAAGTGTTTTGTATGTTCTCGACCATTTGAAGTGCTCGACAAGTCTCGCACTTCAAACATATGGTCTCGAACATGCAAAACCCCACTTTCCACTCTTGTTATGAAATATACTATTAAATCCATTTAGTAGTTTTTGAGATTTTGTGATGAGTGAGGGAGTCGGTGGTATTTGGCTTACATACTCGTATATATAGATCTGAGTATTTTCAACTTCTTATTATCATTGAAGTACAAGTTTGGTCTTATTTGTTCTTGGTGAGATTTGTACTCCTTGCCATGAAATTCTGTTAAATTATTAATATGTTACTGTGATCATATAAATTTGCTTATTATCTCTATTTACTAAAAATTATAACTGATTTGTATGAATTTAACTAGTGAAGTTTTAAAAGTGTCTGTTTTACTGCAGAGTTTCAAGCCGCCTTCCCCAAAGTTGTATCCAGCCAACAGAGGTTTGGAGGAGGTCAAATGCCAGGCACTCTTGGTTAAGAAGGCATCTTTCACGGTGGATGGTTCAATGACAGGATTCCAGAAAGCAACTGGATCAATGTCCCAAACCTAAAAAATTCAGATAAAATTTTAAACATTGTACAATAAACATTTTTATTTAACATATTTTAAATTGAATTGTATTTGTGAATACATTGTTATAAATTTACAAAAATGTAGTTGTATGGAATGTTACAGCACTATGTAATTATAATTTACTCTTCTTGTTTTATGCCAGTAGACTATGTTTGGAGAAGTCGGCTAAACGGTTTCAATAATCTTGATGGATGATACGGTTCAGCAATGGATTCTGCAATATAGGGTTAGTTCATAAAATAAAACAAATTGTATAGGCATAGGTAACATTTCTCAACATATCTTCAGCAATTACAATAAACAAACTTGAGAAATATGATTTTGGGATACGAAAACAGGCTTTCTTATCTGAAAAAGAACTTATGATAAGTCCTTTGAAAGTACAAATATATGTACGGTCCTTCATCAGTATATCACAAAGAATTAAGAAGATAATTTTCCTCAATCAGAAGACAATTTGCCTTCTTCAGAATATTCTTCTCCATCACTCTTCTTCCAATCTCCTCCTGTGATGGACTAATGACGAGACCAGTGGCCTTGATTATAATTTTTTATCTGTGTTTTATTTTTGAAGGTACTCTGAAAGGATCCAACTTTTTTTATGAAAGTAGAAAGTTTACTTTCCAATGTCAAAAGCAAAACCATTTAGGCACTTGTCCTACTGTACAAAACTATCACAAGACATTTTGAAGGTTAGTTTCGCACAATTAACAGGATTTGTGCAAATATTTATGGTTTAGCAAAAAAAAGTTAAATTTATATCTTTTTCATATTTTTCAATCTAACATAAAATATACTACACACACAATATTGATATAAAATTAACTATTAAAAGCATCCTAACTAAAAAAAATTTAATTTGTTGTCAGTGATGTTATAATAAACAATAATAATATACATTAATTTGTTAATCACTCTATAAAGTATCAATTATAAATGTTATACTACAAAAATACAATGTAAAATCAGCTAGACAAAATATTTAGACCAACATATACGGTGCTACAGAACAGAGGGGAGACAGAAATCCACAACTTTCTTGTCTGTTCAGATGGACAGAGTAGTATAGGTATATAACTGACATTGATGTCTACACTATTGTAATTATCACTATAATTTATCAGACCCTTATAATGAAATACTGATAAAATGGCAAAGAATCAGTTTAAAAGAGTGAATTACTAACTTTGTTTTATATATATATATATATATATATATATATATATATATATATATATATATATATATAAAAAACAAAGTTTTTCAATTGCTAGTTCACATGGGCTTGCAAGCCTGTGCGTTAACTTTATTCAACGAGTGAAGTACCGACCATTAGCTCAGTGGGGATTCGAACCTTGGACCTTGCCCTCAGCAGTCCGAAGCCTTAGCCACCATGCCGGCAAAGTTGTCTATAAACGCTACTTATTTTTGTAAATAATTAATTGTTATCAAGATTTTTATAATCAGTTTACCATTTCAATTACTTTAATTTTGACATTCTAAAACTACTACTTTTGACTGAATTGGTTTTAATCACAATTACATTAGTAAAATTCCATTAAGTTTTTCAAATATTTTAATTTTTGATACGGTTTCATTACATATTTTGCTTTATGTTGAATGTATTATAAATTGGACTACCATGATGAGCTTTGAATACAACACATTCAAGGGAAACATACTACTTTAAAATTGTTAACATTTAGAAGTAATAATGAAAATTAATATTTCACAACTATATTTGTAATGTCTCTGTAACTGTCTAGGAAAATAAACTTACAGATTATTAACAACTAATCAATAAATTTTGTTTCCATTATGGCATACAACAACTGGTAACATACAAATGTGATTTTCACACATTAAGTATGTTTGTAGAGTTAAAATGGTTTTTCTATTTAATTGGGCTTAAGTGATAGAAATATTTTTTATTTACATTTTCAACTTTGTATTACAAAAGTTGAAAGGCAGCATTGAGTTAAAAATTAACTGTTCGCAATAATAAATTGTTTACAAGGTAATATGGTCTAAAGAATATTATGTTTATTGAAGAACTATGAATGAATTGTATAAATGTATGTGATAACTAATGGTGGTTGCTTAATGCTTAGTAACAATATGACTGATTGTAAAGATTAAGATACATGAATACTATAGCTTTTTTATAAAAACGCAGGCCATTAACTCACCAGAAACTTGTGAGTAGTGTCGACAATTTTTTCAGAGGGTGTATTCTGTAAACAAGTGAGGAAGTCCTTGGAGGATTCGAATGGACAGCCGATCAGCTCAGCCACATAGCGACTCCTCTCCCTCAGCACTCCCGGCTTGGCCACTCCCCACTGACAGAGGCCACTGCCACTGTGGATGATTCCACGATGGAAAAGCTCTGTAATGTCCACCAGAAATTAGTTTGTATTTATGAGTCTCATTTTTATTCATATTAATACAAACAATTAAAATATAATAGGAATAAATAATTTTTATATTTAAAATTGATGTCCGTTCATAATTTGTCTTCATTTCAAATGAGATAATCTATGATGATCATTTAGCATAAATCAGTAACTTAAGAGTGGCCAAAGGTGCTTAGAAAAAAATTATTTTTACTTAGGAAAATACGGATATGAAAATAAATTGAAAGTACAGCTCATGAGAGGGTTTGTCTTAGTATTTAATTACTCATTGTAAGAAAATAAATATAAGCTTATTTGGTTGAAGTTGATTTTTAATATCCGGTTTGACCCTTGACCTTTTGAAATCTGTAAAAAAAATACTTTCGCATATCCACTCTTCATTAAATAAATCTAATTTTGGAATGATAGTGATAAATAAACCGTTTGGTTATCTTTCGGAATTTCAAGATTAATTGCTAGCGTGGCAGCTCATTGTTTAAGGCGCTGGTGTCCAAGGTTCAAATCCAACTTTAAGCTGAAAGTCAGTACTAAGACATGTTGAATAAGTTCCCACACAGGCTTACCGTCCATGTGATCTGATCTGGTAAGTCTTCATATGAAGGCTTGAACGGTCAATATGCAAACTATTTACAGAATGGTAATACAAGCAAGATCATATCATGTTACTATATACAAGATACTGATATTTTGATCGAATTACAGCACTCATCATTAGGTTGCTCAAGTCAGGTGCAACTAACCAGTATTTTGCTTGATGATGTGAAACTCTCCTTCCTGGATTACGAAACAGTTATTAGAGTGTCGATATTAGTGATACAGTGCTGTAACCAGATACTTGGGGGACAAAGTGCTGTGAAGATTGCAGGCAATAGGTTCTATGACTGGTCCTCTTAATACTGACATGGTGTGCGGTCAATAGTTGCCATCGATTTGGACATGCCATCGAGTTGCCCCATATTAGAGCAGTCTGCGATGAAAAACTGAGTATCAGGCTTGAAAGTTAATTGAAAATCAGAACAATACAATGTGGTTCAGATTCCATGGAAAGCTGTTGATCCCTTGCCCTGGCTATTGGACTTTTAATTTTACTAGATGTAAATAGCTCGATCTAATGAATAGTCGACATTAATCATTAGTAACAAAGACAAAGACTACTCTCGTTGATATATACCCATCACACTCATTCACCCCTCATATTCACCCATATCGTTACGATTCTTTTACTTGAACAAAATTATTAGATTAACAACAAAGCACGCTTTTCTGTTCATAATGGTAGATAATGAAGTAGATAAAATATATCTACTGGTCAAGAACTGATTCTTGGACTTCCTCTTCTAAAAAGCACAAGAAGCACTTTGCCATATATTTTGTTGTTCAGAAAGACGTAATCAGTAACTATCGAACAAATTTGTTAATTTTATTAAGCAGTGTTGTTGAACAAAAATAGTTACTTATAAGTATTTGTGCTAATACACATACATGAAACATCACTGAGTAGGTTGGTAACATAGGTCTGTTGGAGAGTCATCACCACTGCACGTGGTGGCCGTGTATTTAGAAAGTTGTAAATTCTGACCATATACAAATTTACCCAACTACCCACCCACCCAAAACTTGTTGGTTTTTAATTAATTTTCTTGCCTAAAATACCATTACAGGATAGTGGGGCATTAGGGGACAGTAATAAGGCCATTATTATTGGCTAATAAAGAACTTACTATGAGTAAGGGGTGACAGCATGTGCAAGTGAACGCTGCCGGCTCCTGAGCTCTCACCCATCAATGTGATAGAGTTGACATCACCACCGAACTTATCAATATTGGCCTTTACCCAGCGCAAGGCAGCTGCTTGATCTTTCATGGCAAGATTGCCTGGTAGAACATCGTCTTCTGTGGTCAGGAAACCTAAGAAAATCCTCGATTACTTTAGAATAGTGAAGTTGCACTAGTTTTCAGGCTAATTCATTTATTTATAAAATTAATGATATTTATTTATTTCCAACAGTCATCGCCAATTTTATAAGAAGCCAATAACAAGTACAATAACATATTAGTCAGTACATAAGCTATGATAATAATAACTTGAATGTGTGGCTCTTTCAAGACCACCACCAAGTATAGATGAGGACTTTGTAGATACTTAAAAAAAAGTACTGGAGGAAACATGTTACAGAAAAGGATCTTTAGTCATAATTTGACTGTGTGGCCATTAAGAGGCACCGCCTAAAGCAAAGGGGCACTTCGTAGGAACAAGATACGATATTAATTTATAACATATTATTAATCAGTATGTTTATTATTTCATCTGTTTAATATATAACATGTTAGGAGTTTTGTTTTATATTTTGATCTTAAATTCATAGAAGGTATCTGATCACTAAAGATCACTGGTTGGTTTGTTAATTTAATGTTTGAAATTTCAATTAGACTCCTTAAAAAATAATAGTTTTCCGTTGTAGTATGTGACGAACCTTCAATTCCATTCATGACAGACTGGTTCATGACTGTTCGACCATTCATGACAGACCGGTTGTATAGTGTAATTTTAATTTTTCAACTAGTCCTTTTGAATAATGAAGGAATAAGTTACTCCGGCTTAGTCATATTTGATGGTTAAATTAAATGTGTCCTTTATGATAAATTATTTTATTGACGACATTTTTAATGTTCATCCCTCAAATTGAAAAAAGCTAGTTTATTTCTGCCTTCCTTGCTTGTGAAAAGTTTAATTTGGCTTGAGAGGAGGAATATTATGTTTAAGGAATTATTTCCATATTTTATTTTTAATCTAATATTAATTATTTAGAAAAACATTTGACTATTTATTTAACCTATATGTCAATTAAATGCATGTTAAAATATCAGGTTGTTGCTTTGAAAAGCGAATTTACAGTTAACATCACTGGCACAGAGTAGGAAGTTAGTTGCAATCATAGATGCATATGTGTAGGAGAGTTACCCATAACTCCTAATCTGTAGTTGAAAGTGACAAGAACGACATCTTTGTCCAGGAAAAACTCAGGACCGTAGAAGGACAGGGCACTTGAAAGTCCCTCATGGGCTCCTCCATGAATCCACACGATAACAGGCATCTTGGTACTGGCCGTTATCTAAAGGCAAGATAAGCTATTAACATTGATTTCACTTGAATACAAATTAAATTACTTCAATTACTGTATGGTACTTCAATTATTTTGAATAGATGATATTAAGGAAAATATTTCTATTAATACTAACTATTAAATTATTGATTGATATCTATTGAATTATTCTAACAGAACTTTTAAATTATCAACTCAGGTAAAAACTAAAAAGGTAATCAGTTATCAACCATGAAAATAAAATATGAAATAAAATCTAAATTCTCTTTATTTACTATCAAGAAAAGTTGGAACTTCCAAGTCCTTTCGTCCACTTGACCTGATAACACATAAGAAACAAAACTAAAATTACTATAATATTAAATATAAAATCATATGTAGATAGCTAAATATAGAAAATATTGATTGTGTTTTTTACCTTTTTGATAATGTTTTTACTTTTTTGTATTATTATTGGATTTCTATTTATTTACAGTACAACGCCAAAGACAGAATTATCAGTGACTTTGGTCATTTAGACAATAAACCTTCTCCATCCAATATAAAATAATTCTAAAATATGCATTAATTATGTAACTCCTCATCAGGAGATGTTGATATATTTATAGAATAATATCCACCATACAAAAGTTATTGTCAAAGGAATTTAAATTGATCTAGCTTGCAGTAGACGTTTAACATTATGTATTTGTATATCTATAAATATATATATTTTTAAACTACTAGTCAGTCTTCTTAAACAACTGCAATTTATTTTTAACTTTATATTCTCTTGATATTGTGGAGTCTAGTTATTGTTAATAGTTTATTATTGTTGGTTACTACTAACATTTATTATTAATAGTATTATTTATTATTACTGTTATCTTATTTATATAAATAAATAAAATATAAATAAAATGTTTGTTTGTTATTTACTATTTATATCCTCACTGTTAATTTATGAATGGCACTGGATTGGACTGAAATATGTTGGACTTCTTCTGAAAAATTGCATGTCTTCTTCGTGGAACATCCACAATGTACTTAGGTGTGTAACCTGTATTTTTGTGTATAAAATAAATAAATAATAAGATTCAAGCATACTTGGGAAAGTTAATGATTTTTTAAACTGAATAAAGTTAAAGTTAATACTCTAAAAAAGTAACTAATTAAAGTTAAAAGTTAGAATAAATTGAAACTAACTGATTAAAGTTAAATTATTAGAAAATTAACTGAAATTGAAAGTTAAAAGTTAGTTTTGGTAAAGTAAAATATACATAAACAAATACTTAACCTGTATTATGTTTTATTATTTATAATATCTTAGATAAATAGACCTATTTATAATACATTACTATACAATAATATTAATCAGATTAAATAAATTTATACAGTAATATTTGTTAAATAACTGTCCAAAATCTTAAAAATTAAATATTTAATTTAATTTCTAAAATTATTAACAAAAACTGACATAAGTCTTTGAAATTAAAGTTTTAAATGTTTAAGCTATACTTTAAAAAATCAATAACTATCTTATAGGAAATTCATGATGACTAAACATTTTTTTTAATTGGCGTAGATAACAATAAAGGCCAAATAATATTGTGACATGTTGACTCCAGGTGATTTTTATCAGGCTGGAGATGATAAGGAAGGGTCACTGATAAGAAAGTATGGGGATTAGCGGTAAACAAAAACTGAACAAAATATACCCACTCTATAAGTGAGTGAAAGCAGTTCTTATTCATACTATTTTCGATAAGCAATTACGTTTATTAGGTGTACAGTATAAGAACTTGCCATTCTGAGTGCATGTTTTATTCTTACTGAAATAAGTTAATTAAACATTATGAAAACTATTTAAATTATTAAAAAAATACAAAACTAATTACCATTGATAATATTATTAATATTAAAAATAGTATTATCATTATCTTTTCTTTTCGACAGTGCCGATAGCAAAATAATGAAAACAGAACAAAATATAGCAATTGTTACTTGAAATATGTTCTGCAATCTTGAAGATAATTTATCCTGTTGCGTGGTATCATATAATGGATTGATTTTACCTAGTAAGCCTAATTTAAAATAAAGTAAACGTTTGAGGAAATGTTTGTTTGATTAAGCATTTAAATAGTTTTTCCCGATTACTTTTGAACAGGACAATTTAGATATGTAATTCTGTATGATCAAATAATCAAGTATTGACAGCATTAACGTCAAAATGCAACTGATTTTCCTAATTAATTATACAGATAGATGGGTAAACAGGTAAAATTACAGTATAAGAGTTTATGAAAGATAAACATGCTTAGGCCCAACATGTTGATTTAAAACAAGATAACTAAATGACTATCTCAACTTTATCCCTAAACATAAACTAGTCAAGTGAAATGATCACCCCAGGGACACAAGTCAATCCCACAACAATGGTATACTCGTTTGGTCCACCTTTTTTATTTATAAGGCAGTAAAATGTGAGTAAAGGGGAGGGGGTGCGTCTTCAAAACAGTGACCTTGCTTGTCGGTGACAATTGGGGAATGAGGAAAACAATCGGTCTTTGACCTGAGTTTTAGATACTTTCTCCCCAGTCCACATTCCTCGGACCAAATGGCACCTTTTATCACATTTGAAAAACTAACTGAGTTACTTTAACCGTTAGCCAAATTTTTAACTAGTTAAAGTTAGAAGTTAAGCATTACCAAAACTAACGAATAAGTTAAAAAGTTAATAATAGAAAAAGTAACGATTACATTTAATCGTTAATTATTTTTAATCGTTAATCCCAAGTATGGATTTACGATACAGATACATAAATAAATTTAAAATTAATCCAACACAACTTAAAATTGATTAGTTAAACTGGCACTGTCATTTCAGTCTTTGTGAACAGACGTTTAAGGCCTAGTGAGAAAAATTTATTGAAAAAAAATCATTATACATGAAGGAGCGACTTACATAAATGATGGTGGTTTCAAGGACTTACCATTTTATTTATTAAAAAGAAGGATATCCACTGAAATGTGGTACAATCAAATCTATCTAGGTGATATATCAGACTGTAAAAGCTGGACTCTCATTTCATCTCTGTGAAACCAAAGTGATACATAGGCTTTGGACAGGTTAAGGTTAGGAGGTCACTAGGCCAGGTTTTAGTATATTAGGAGAGATAGGACATCAGCAAACTCACCTAAGAAGACAAGTCCACAAACACCACAGAAGTAGTTAACAAATACAGTACCGTAATAACACATGTTGCACAAATTTTCTGTGCCACTGGCACTTTTCTCTGTTGAGGAGGGAGAGAAAGAAAGAAAGAAAGAAAGAAAAAGAGAGAGAGAGAGAGAGACTCTTTGTATTTGTTTACTACTTCTGTGGTGTTAGTCGATTTGCCTTCTTAGGTAAGTTTACTGATGTATCTCTCTTAATATAAAAAAGACTTTGGAAAGTAATTACTTTAATACCAGAAACAGTACTTTTAAATTAATTCACTACTGGAAAATTTACTGTCTTATTAGGCCAAAAATATATAATAGTAATCTTTAAAGTAGATTTGTAAATTCTGTTTTTAGAATAATACGTATTTTGTCACCTATTCCTTAATATATTCTCTTGAAATTCAAAAATTATTTAAAAATTGTAAAGACCTAAGGGGAAAAAATACATTTTAAAAGTCTAGCAGCTTAAATATTTTCATTCCAAAAATCATAATAATAAAAATGTACTTACAGCAGGTGTAAATATATTCATGCACAAACAGTCCTCGGAGCCAGACACAGTATTCTTTTCAGCTTCTATCAGCGTCAGTTGTTGGAGGCAAGGACCACATTCAACATTAGCATCCTTGACATCTTGCCAGGCTGCAGGCTCCTCAGGACTCTACACAGATATTATTCAATAATTAGTTAATTATTTTTGACAGTGGCAAGAAGAGAGAAAAAAAGTTAGTTTTCTTCTAGAGTTCTAGCTTAAAAAAATATACATTATAATTGATACTTAAAAGGTCTTGCACAAATACCTATTGACTTATCTGAAGAGATACTGGTAGTAGCTCAGAGGCTAAGGCTTTAGACTGCATGGCCCAAGGTTTGAATCCCAGACTGAGCTTTTGGTCAATATCTAATTTGTTAAATAAAGGCTTACAGACCCATGTGACTTAGAAAGTGAAATTATCTTTGTAAAAGAACTAGAAGTGTTTTATAAAAACTTATGAATGCTCAGAGTAGCAGTTTAAAGTCTGTAAAAGTTGTGACGTCTCTCTTATATTGGACAAAAAAGGCCATATATTACATGCTCACTGCTGAACAACACATTTAGTATACGAGGCACTTCTAAAGAGTAGTTGTCTTTAATTTGTAACAATGACTACATTCCCTCATCTACACTCATTTGAAATCCATATTCGCCCATATCTGACATAATTACAATTCTGTGGTTCGTGTCAGACTTTGTTGTGTCTATTGCTCTTATGACTATATCAACGTCAGCATCAGTGGCACTTTGGCCGGACTGTATATTGGCTTTTCTAAATTCAACTTGCAGAATCTTAATCAACTAGGACTTATTTTGGTCATTCTCTAAGAACTTCTCTTGAGATATTGCTACTGTTAAGCCTTCCCAGGCGTAGACCCACTGTAGCATCCTCAAAAAACCCCAAATATAAATTTTCAGAGATATTTTCAAGCCCTTGGAAAAAATGCCACTAATCCCCTACTAGCACCCCCCATGAAGCCACTCTTGAGCCCACTCCCGATAAATTTTATGGCAAAAATGAGTTTAGCATCCTCAAAAACCCCCGAGTACCAATGTTCAGCGAAATATTCACCCCCTTGGAAAAGATGCCCCCAACCCCCCACTAGCACTCCCTGTAGAGCCACTCCTGAGCACCCCCTCGATAATTTACGATGGCAGAAATGAGTTTAGCATCCTCAAAAACCCCCAAGTACCGATTTTCAGCAAGATTTTCAAGCTATTGGAAAAAATGCCACCAAACCCAAGGCCACTAGCACCCCTGAGGAGTCAACCCTGAGTCCCCCCACCCGATAAATTTTGAGGCTAGAAATGAGTTTAGCATCCTTGAGCGATTTTTACCTTTTTTAATGGTTTTCCAAATTTATCAAAAAATGCATTTCTACACGCATTTTATGCACCTCAGATACATTTTTCAATAACACACAAACCACCATATCTAGACTATTTTCCTGAGGCTATCCCTAGTTTGTTGCAAAAAACCGCATCTCGATATGACCTGGCCAAAAAATTTTAGAGGTTTGGTTATTTCTTAGTGTATCTTCCCTGGTCTAACATGATTGTGTTCAGTGGTAGAGAACATGTTAAATAATCAATTATAATATGATAAATGAGTGCAAAAAGTCAGAATGTTGGATTTTGATAAAGATATAATAAGAAGACAAATTTATCATTATTAGATGAGCCACTAACTATAGTATTCACAAACAGTATAACAAAAGTAACTATGTGATGTTTGCTACATTATAAAAGTTTTAAAAGAGGTGCTGCTGGTTTCAGTGGTAAACATTTATTGGGAAAATATACTTGTTGTTTCCAATACTACAGATGGAATTATGAAAGACAATTTATCATAGATAGAAAGAGACAGTAGAGAGCTTCACTTATCCGACGTAAAACGGGTTGAGATGACGTTGGATAAGTAAAAATGTCAGATAATTGAGAATAGTAATAAAATCTCTTAACAGTTCTAATAAAACAATGTTATTAAGGATTTACGTTATAGCAATAACACTTGTTCAGTTTTTAAAGCAAAAACAATGAATTTATTGTAAAAATATTCTAAAACAACAAACTATTCTAAAACAATAACTACTAAAAATACTTTGCTGTATCAAATACTGTAGTCTTAAAATACAGTGATAACAATTTTTAACAATCTACAGCAGTTGCAATAATTATGCATTAGTAAATATGTATTGGCATTAAACTTAAAGGAACTTGAAAAAATATAATGTGTTTAGTTAAAAAAAGTAATTATTAAAAGGAATTTGAGATTTTTAAAAGAAGTTTGTTATTTAATTGCTTGCCTGAACACTGTTGCTATTTACCATCCCTTCAAGCCCTGTCTGTCCTAAAAATACCACACAATCAACACATTGATAGTGATGTACTCACGCGCTAAAGTCTCTGCTCAACATAAAGTCAAGTATAGAAAGGAACAAAACAGCGCCGATTGAGAAAAGCCTCACAAGGTATATACAGTTTCGTATTTACAGAACAATAATACATTATATTATTTTCAGAACAGTATTATTTTTGGGAAGAGTATGCCGGTAAACACAGAATGTCGGATAACATCCTGTATATATATCCCCACCCTGTATATATAATTCTAACAAATTTTTTTAAAAACATACTTGAAACATGACCACTCAATAATAGGCCTTAGTGCCACCTGGGTCGGCCAGAGCTATAAACTGTAAGGCCATCACAAGTGACTGTAGGTAAAAGGGTTCTGCCTGATTATTTGCTTTACAGAGAAGGTCCTAGAGATGGCAACGATATATTGGAAATATCGATAAATATGTTTCGATATATTAGTATCTACATTTTCTTTCGATAATATCGGCCATATCGATATTTTGGTCTGATATATCTCTAAATATTGACGTTATTCTCTCTCCTCAAAATCATCACTAATTGAAAAAAAACACACAAAGTTAAATTGCTTCTTATGCGTACAAAACATGCATTGAAATAATAATATAACTTTATTTAGTTTTTTAAGGTCAACACATTAAAATGTAGTTTATTGTAGACCAGTGGCTGGAATGGGTGAATGAAGTTGTGTGTGAGTTGGCAATGCTGACTCTTCCTTATTCTTTTATAATTAACATAATAATTAAAGGTATAATTATTCTTATTTAGAATTTTTCATTCAACCCCAAAGACCACAACTTGTTTTGAGAAGATAAATAAATTTTCATTTTTACATTGAGTTGGATATTCCTAATAGTGACAGTAAACATGAGTGTATTTTTTTTCATGACATAAGAGTTAGTGCATAGTTTTATACAGATAAATCACTTACAATTCGATATATCGGTTACCTGATAATTTTCTTTTGATATTATCGTTAGATTGATATTTGGTTTACAATATATTCATAATTCGATAAATCTATATTTTATTCAATAGAAGGACCAACATGGATATTTTTATAACAGAGCTAATTTTTCAAGGTAAGGATGGGGAACTCGCATTAAACAATTCATAAAAATATTTTAAAGGAGTTATTTACCAATTTGTTTAAATGACTGGAAGGAAGATGATTGATGCTAAAGGGTAGTTCCAGTTAAATTCAAAGTATTGTGTCAAACTAAAGGATTAGGAAATCAGAAACAGTACTTTGGGTTGAATTGGCAAATCCTATTACCCAAACTCCAAATTTATAGGATTTAAACTTTTATTAAATTTTTATCAATACAAATTCATGTTTCAAATTTGTAACTTTAATATGTTTGTTATCAAATCTCACATTCAATGATTAAATTACCATCTGTTGTCAATACAAGATTATAGAACTTAATTTAGTTTTAGGTGAATAGTGGACAGAAACAAATGATTAAAATAATTATGGTCATATTTGACAGAAGAAATTTGAAGAAATAACAATTAAAGCTGGTGTGCTTCAGTAAAGTTTATATATATAAACTAAAAATTTAATTAAACATCTGAAATTAGTTTATCAAAGATTCTTGATAATTGATTCTCAGCTTATTTTCATAAATAAAGTAAACTAATTAATGCCTTTACATTTGTTTCCTTTCCAATAAAAGTAAAACAAATTGAATGGTTTTTATCAATCTACTTTTAGTCCCAAAGTCCACAACAATAACATTGATTACCATAAACATAGACAACAGTATTTCAGCTTATTAATAATTATTGACCTCAGAACTCAGAACTCTTGATTGACTGTCAGCAACGTAATACTGTGTAATAATGTAATAAACAAGCTTTCAAAAAATCAACACTTTTAATTTAAACTCTACAAATTAAAGGTGATGAATTAGATAAACATTAAAATAATTTTAAGTTCCGAGTTATATTATTTTTGTAAATCTGACAATTGTTTAAATATTTATGAGTGGGTAGAAATTAAACAGAAAAAAGAAAAAACATGGTAGACCAGTGAGATAGACTTTAATTACTACACTGTTGATATATTATTTATTTGCATTAACAGTAATTAAATAATATAAAAATAAAATAACAAGAATTATTATATACAAATTTAAAATTATATTAAGTACTATCAGATATTTGTGATGGCTTAATTTATCTATAAAGTAATTATAATTGGTATTATTTATTATTATATATAATTTAAAAATTGCAATGTAAAAACTATTGCTATATGTAGTAAAAATGTAAAGTAAACTTCTGTTATGCTCTGTGGTTTTATCCTTATATAATAATACATTTGTTTTGTACATTAATTTCTTCTGTAAATCTAAACTATTTTTTTTTTATTGTTTGGTAATTTATAGTAGACAAACATTGTACAAACACCTTTTTTTAATTACTACTTTTTATGTCCTAAACTATTTTTTGGTAATATGTTTTGTTTCTAAGTAATTAGATTATGAAAATTACACATGAAGAAAGTTAAAATTATATTTTATGCAAAATGTATATTGAGGTTAATGAACACTAACGATTAAATATCATACTTAAATCACTTCAAAGGAGAAACTATTATCTAAAAGCCACATACAGACACACAATTAAGGAAGATAAACCTACAAATTTTCAACATGGCATTTATTGTAAATAATGTTTGTATATTCTGTTACATTTGAGAAAAAGGAACTAAAAAAATATTTACCTTGAATTTTAAGGTGCCAGTTGGAGTTTTGGCATAGTGGACTCCTAGAAATTCTGCCACTTGTCTTCCTCCTCTGGTCTTGTTGTATTGTCCTCGTATTGATCCATAAATTGTTTTCACCACTGGTCTATCCTGTGCCACAGCATGGCTGAGTAGAACAGTTATTAACAAACAAGAAACTTGATAACACAACATCTCCAGCTGTCTAAGTAGATGAATCTGGCTGTAACAGTCAGAGGTTCTTGTATTTATACCTACCAATGTCAACAATGGTGTATGGAGACGAATACTAACGGGAATTACCGAACGACAACAATATGGTTTGATTTAGAAAAATCAATAAAATACAACAAAGCTTCTCAAGTGTTCAGTAAAGAATTGTCGAATAATTGACACACTGCTGGTCTTAAGAACTCATTGAAAACTTAATTGACATGCTTTATACGCCACCTGTTCTTCTTGTACTAATGTCTTATATTTAAAATTTAATGTATTAAAATTAAGTTCTTACATTACAAATAAAACAATACAAAAATGTCAACTGAATATGAAATGAAATATTTATTGGACTGTAAAATTTTAAAAATTTTATGATATTTAGAATTTCAGTTAAACTTATTTAAAAAATAAGTTTTCGGAATCTTTAAATGTTTGTCTAAATGACTTACAATTCATACAATACTTAAGTACTTAAACTAAATTAATGGAACAATAACTGATCATTTTGAGGTTGTACCTTTGTGGGATGGTACACTAAACTAATAAATGTAATGAAAAATGTATTTCATAATCATAAAAGAAAAAACACAAATATTAAAATAGTGAGGTTTGGGGAATCTTATACACCTAACCATAAATAATAATACATATAACCATAAAGCAATGATGTTTGCAGTTGACCAGAACTAAAAAAAAATATTAATCCATATGAGATAACAACATTACTTAACAACTTCCTATCTGCTGGTTGTTAAAATATAAATAGGCAATCGCAATAACATTTAGTTTATTATTTAAGAATTTATTACTATCGAAAACTGAAAACAAACACATATCATCGAAACTGAAACCTTCAAATACATGTATTATTACATTATATTTAGCATAGCTAAGAAAAAATAATAAATAAATTAAATTTTGGGAAAGGAAAAGTTCCTGTAAACATGTCTGAAAGCGCATATCGTACCCGCTAGACGAATTAAAAAAAAAGTAGCTGTTAGTTCTGAATGATTTGAGTTGACTTAATGAAAATCAGTATTTATGTCTGTTTTAGCGATGGAAACAACTATAACTAATTCTATATTAAGTGGTTAGATATTTTTAAATGATGTTTTACTATTTTTTTTTTTTTTTTTTTTTTTTGCCAAACTGTACGAAATCTGATGGTTGGTTGTAAATGTTTCAAGAGGGACACTTGAATAGAGTACACTAACTAAGTTTCCAGGGACAATGTGAATTCATAAACAAATCCAATGAAATGTTGTTTTGAAATCAGTGCAATTGTTGTTGTGGACAACCCTGAATGGTTGCATTTCGGACTTTCATGTACCCAAAAGTGTTTGTTTTGGTAGTTGACAATAGTTGTTCTGCTAAATTTAGCTTCACCAGTAAAGTGACCTTCTTATGGACATTCAGGTCATTACGTGCATTCACTGACAAAAGACTAAGTGTTGGGAATAATCGTGAGGGAGAAGAGGTTGAACTTGTTGCAATTGAAACATATGTAAAAATTGGTCATGTAGGATTCTCTATGTGAGGACTGTCATCTGTATATTGAAGACAGCAGAGTTTTCTGATATTGCATCAAGAACTTCTTCTTATCTTTGAGTACCTTAACTAGAACTGGATAATTTGTCAAATAATTTAAAAGAGTAAACACACTATCCGAGGATTCACTCAAATCCATGTACAAGCCAGTAACTTTAAATCTTGCATCAATTGATTTTAAAATATAATAAGGTTAATAATATATAAAACCATTCATTTATACTCCATGTTAGGAGTTATGACTGCTCTACATCAAAAAGGCCTTATGTAACTAAATAACCTGTCATTTTGACTTGTTAAACATTTTATATAGAATATGGTAGTAGTGTCAATGATATTGACCCAACCCCCTCCATCCTGTACAGAAAAGGTGATGATGGGACATGCTTTTATTGAAGATGATTAATTCATTGGTTGTTTATAATAATAAAAATAAAGCAATTACAAGACTAAATTTGGCCTCACAATGTCAAACCTTTTAAAGGTTAACTCAGTTTTATTGGGCTAGCGGCCTCTGACATGTCCCCCCCCCATAAAGCCTTGAAAAATCGTACATTAAAAATAAATATGTACCCAACTTATTGACACCAAAACTTGCCTCAAGTTCATAACACTTTTCAGTGAGAAATGTATTTAATAAAATTAATAGCAGGATTATTGCGTGCTAATGGAAAATTCTTAGTTAGTGTACTCTATATCGCACTAAAATTTCCTGGTATTGGTTTGATTTTAGTGAATTTTCAAATACCACAAAACTATAACAATTGCTGTCCTTATACCACTTCAAAAACGATTTAAAAAGGCTACAATTTAAAAATCATACACATAATCACAGGAGTAAATGGGGATGGTTTTAATGTCATGTTGATTTTTATACACCCTGTGAGTATAGATAGTCTAGTTAATGTCTTAACTAGACTATCTATACTTTCTGATCTGACAATAGGGATATTTTCTTTTACATCCTAGAATGGACTTCTATTACTGCAGTAAGAGAAACTGTACAGATAATATACAGTATGTGCTTGTAATCTGTATCAACAACATAACAATAGATCCTACTTAGAAATGAATAACATGATGTACTAAAAAAGAGTTTACAATTAATTATGGGACCCGAGGTCTAAGTTTTAAAAGCCATATTTTGCAAACTTGAAATTCAGTCTTGCTTCCAATCAAGTTAAGTATTTTAAAAACCAATCATTGGTTGAAGATTTTTGAACATTCTGTTAAATTTAATCTTGGTACTGTAGTCTCTTTATAACGGTACTAATGAAATTAATGATCTTTTCTTCCCAAGACATGAATTCTTAAACTTCAATTGCATTTGATTAACCACTGCCATTATAACTGACTTTGTTAATTTGTTTGTGAAAAATGGGAACCATTGGTATGAATAAATTACTAATCTTAATATATAAAATGCAAAAACCATGTACCATACCACTCATTAGGAATTCTCCGGAATGACTGATCAGAGAACAGATATTGATGAAATTTGGAGAAAAGTTATCTTTTGTACCATGGAAAACCATTAAGAAGGGATTTTTCAAAATTCCATACCTAAGGTGTAGGAACAGCCCTCAACGTTTCCTACTTTCCACAAGGATAAAATTGGCATTAATTTAACAATTTATTTCAAACAGCTGATACAAAAAACATTAACACGATACAAAAGCTTAGCTAATTTGGTTTTCATTGTGAAGTATTTAAGGTTATTTCTACTAATCCTGAGATGATTGCACTACTTTGCATCTCCCTCAATTATAAAACTTTGTTATCTAGGAGAATGGCAGCAGGCTGAGCTTTTATATTGATGTGAAGACCACTAAGGGAAGGGTAAGCAAGTGTAAACAATAGCTATATTCAGAACTATTGCACCACATATTCCATGTGAATTACAGTGCATTCTAATCGATTTTAAACTGAAAACATTTAAACTGAAAAGCAGGGCTTCGGGAACAGGTGTCAAGGTGTTATTCACCGTTCACAGATTTCACAGATAGGGTAAATAACACCTTGAGCTAGAGTTAAGGTAAATTGAGTCAACCAAACTGACATGACCTTGAATTTTTATAAATCCCAGTTTTAACAAAATTCTAACTGTTTATACTAATTTTGTTAAAACTGTATACACAACAGAAACAGATAGCTAACAATGAATACACGTACAGTGGTATTGACCCACCCACCCGCCCATACACGTACAGTGGTAATGGCCTACCCGCCCACCCATACACGTACAGTGGTAATGGCCCACCCGCCCACTCATACACATACAGTGGTAGTGGCCCACCCGCCCACTCATACACATGCAGTGGTAATGGCCCACCCGCCCACTCATACACCTACAGTGGTAATGGCCCACCCGCCCAATCATACACATACAGTGGTAATGGCCTACCCACCCACTCATACACGTACAGTGGTAATGGCCCACCCATACACCTACAGTGGTAATGGCCCACCCGCCCACTCATACACGTACAGTGGTAATGGCCCACCCGCCCACTCATACACCTACAGTGGTATGTAATTCAGCTAGTGCTCAATTAAGATAGTCAAATTAAGTAATAAATATGGATGACTCTTGATATTTTATATCAAGTTATGAAGTAATAAAAAAACATGAACTTGATAATGTAGATTAAGCTATATGCATAGTGTCTGTGTGTGTACATAATAGATTCTGTTGTATATATTAAAATTGCTAGATAATTTTCAAAACTGTTTGCAAACTTGAAAATAAACTAAAATTATAAAAAGTTAAGTATTTGGAAATGAAATGAAATGAAATTTAAGCAACTGGGGGAGGGGGTTATTAAAAGGACTGTAACTAGTTAAAATAATATTTATTTTATCGAAATAGAACCCTTTACTAACCTTACAAGTTATATAAATATATATTTTACAATATCTCAACTCAAACAGTTTTTATAATGCTGATTAATAGATGTACCAAACTGGGAAAAAACAAACTAGTATTTGTAGTTGAAACAATAGCATAAAAGTAATCATTGATTATTGAAAACTTTTCTTTAATTTATTATTGCGGTTATAAATGTAAATTCTTTTAACATTTGTTTAAAACACTTTCATTGAAATGTACCTAGAATACTTTGTTTAAAATTATTTATAAATAAAACAAATAATTCATAAATAAATCTGGTTATGTTAAAGAAAGATTTGGACATATTTCTTTACACTGGAGCTATACTGCAAAACTACATTTTTACTTGGAGCAAAGTGACCATTTTATAAAGTCGTTAGAAAATATACTCTATAGCAGTTACACCTAAAATTTTACGTTATTCGTCGCACCATATCTACAAGATAGCCTTATTTTCAGATGATTTATGATGGCTTAAAACTTGGTTTAACGAAATGAAATACATCAATATTGAAAGTTTAACTCCTTAACCTTATTAACAATATCTGGCAAATGTAAATTTCGGCAGGTCAGATAAAAAAAAAGTTAAGTAAAATATGACATTTTCTATTATATAACTGTCAAAATCCAAGGACGGGAAAGGTTGCACGGTATCTGTCAGATACCAGAGACTCTTAAGTGGCTTCAGGTTCTGTACTCAAATGAAACTATCATCATTATTTATATTTGAATAATTAGAATCATTAATCTTTTTGTTGTAGCGACTTTTTAAAAACTTTTGTATCAATTAGCTTATCCAAGAAAACTGTATATTTTCAACTAAACACATGTATACTTTAATTTAAAATGATGTAATGTGATATTTTGTATATAGGAGTCTGATTATCATGAATAATAACACATTTTAATACAAATTTTAGTTTATTTCAATTATGAATTGTCTTTGTCATCTTACATATACAGAATAAAATGTTCTGACATTAAGGGTCGCACTGTATCTCAGAGATATTAGGGTGGGGGGGGGGGTGTAGGTGTTGCCTCGACGAAACTGGTTTCCACACTGGCTCATTGAGGGAGTGGAGGAGAGCTTCCATTGTAATGGTGGCGCACCCTTGACGTGGGAGGGGTGGGCAAAAAACGTTTGCTGGTATCTGTGAGATATGGTGCGATACCAACGGAGGGTTAAAACAGTAGTGAATGACAAAGTTTTGATGGGATCAGTCCTGTACTGATCCCTACCAGCCAGTTCCTACTGGTTTGCTTTAATAATGTAATCACAAACTTTCAGCATTGTTGTTACATCATTTACTTTAAGATTAGAGAAATAGTTACTTAATTAGTTATGTTTCATTGTTTTTTAAACTTAGTTATTTGTTTATTGTTGGTTGTTATTAATATTTTTTGCTGAGTTTATGCTTGTTTTACTTTACGTTAGATAGTTTACCTTTGTTTCTATAATTGTTATTGATTACTGTCTTTAGATATCGCTGTAATGTGAAATTGATAAATATATAGACTTAGTTATTTATTTGTGAAACTGAAAACATATGTGATTCATTGTCTTGACTCAGTTTATTTATTCCATGTTATGGTAATTTGAAAACCATATTTTTGCAATTACAGTTTTAGTATGATTTATTTAAGGACCCCCCACATCATTCCGTGAGCCCCGTTGCTAAGTCACGATGGGGCCTCCTCTAACTACCAAACAAAGAAATTAATTACTATGACTATATTAATGGCTAGGCTGAAGCATATTGAATATGTATTGATGCATTTGTATAATTATTATTATATCCAAATTTTATCATTGAGAAGCAGCAGATACAACCTGTAGGTAAAAATGAAGTGAGCAAATACATGTTTATAAAGGAAAATCTAATTAAGTATTTCATAAAAGTTGGTCTTACTAAGCTTAATAAAATCAACTTAAATTTAAAGCTAAAAACTATGTACACATAAATGGAAGTTATATGTTGCATTGCTGATGTTTCTGAGTTCTGATAATTTATTGAAAGAATAAAAGCTAAATTTTTCTGACTTTAATCATTGAGAATTTTACATACATCACTGAAGTCAAGTCTTGAAGCAAGATGGCGTTCGATTAATAACACTCCAAGTGAATTGAGTCATTGATGAACGTTGCCATGTTTTCAATACGCTGCCCAGCTGACTAAATGCCCTTTCTGCAGATGCAACAGAAACTGGTTAATGTGAAAGATTCTTAATGCAATACACACATTTTTGAATATTGGAGTCGCAGAGGGCTCCAATATTCAAATATTTTCCAATATTCTGCTTCTGCACTCGCACTGTCAACAAGGTGTCACATGTTGTCATGCTCTTATCAGCTGTGGTGGTTTTGTTACTCACAGTTGTTGCAAATTCAGACACGATTTGTACGTAACACACTGCATATCCAACTAACCAATTTATATTACTCTGATATAATATTTCATTGACACACACAAATCTAGTCCTAGTGATTTAATTACTGTTTTCTTTAAATGACTTATTAAAAATGTTCTTCTTTTTAATTTTATCCCTGACCATGCGGGCTCCTTGGCCCACGAGCCCTGTTGCTGTTGCAACGGTAGCACCTGCAATATGGGGGCTCTGATTTATTTACTCTTTTAATTTCCCTCTAATAAATTGTTCTGTTTATTGTTACTATTATTATTTTTAACTGTTATAATAGTTAATTCTAATCAAATTAAATGATAAAAATATTCATATAGAATATTGTGTTGTTATACATGTTACAACATGTTTGTACTATTAGTTGCTCTCTCAATTAGTGGAAAAAGCTGGAAAAAATATTGGTTTGCTGCATGTAACCAAACTCTATGAAAACGCAAATAAACAAATTTAAATTGTTTTTTAATTGAATTGCTTTCATATTACTACTGTCAATTGTTTTTCTGTTGTACGATGATGCACTGTTGTGTCATTATTTTCTTATGATAGTATAATTTGTTAGATGAATATTCAAGGCCAGTATGTGTAAATATAGTTTAACATTATTATCATTGTAAATATTGGATTGTTCTGACTGTTGTTAATATGATTATTGTTAAATTCGTGACTATTGTTATTTCCAGTTTCAGTTTGAATTGTAGTAAAAAAATACACAATAGTTAATTACGTTATATTCTGATTAATGCCAGAAAGTTTGTAGTAAAAATATACCACTGCGAATCATCAAAAAAGTATAAAACACACACAATTCAAATAAACTGTATAAAACTAACATGGTCAAACACATTATTTCTTGAGGAGTAATATTAAAAAAAGGATCAGTTTTTGGTCCTGTTCTATTTATACTCTGTACAAACAACTTTCAAAACTTCATGGAAGACTACAAAAAAACCACTAAGTGTGCTAATGACAAAGTTTTACTTTTGAGCTATGGAACCATAGACAAATAGAGACAGACAGCTTCATTGACATCATGTATTTAATATATACATACAGTAGAACCTCTTTAATCCGAACTTCTGTAATTCAAATATCCACTAATCCAAACACCACCACGAGAAAGAAAAAAACGTGCATCTACATATTTGAAACAGCAAAATCAAATTTTAATCATCCAAACACTGAAGTATTCAGTGATTTCCGCACTAGCAATAATCTATTTTTCCAGCAAACCACTTCTGCCATTTTTAGGTTAAATATGTTTGTGTAATATTGCAAATGTTAATTAAATTAATGATATTGTCGTTCAGATATAGCCTAGATGACAGGCTTGAAATTGACATAAATTGATCGTTCAGATGTCAATGGATATTGTTTGAAGCATTTCTATCTTTTCTGTAAACCTTAAGATCTATTTTAGCCATATTTAAACTTTTTATGTGAAAATAACAATATGTATTCTGTAATCCGAACGATTTGATAATCCGAACACCCACTGGTTTTAATTAGTTCATATTAAAGAGGTTCTGCTGTATTATATTATACACTACTGTAACTGCAAGTTAATGAAATTATAACTAGTACTGGAAAAAAAGCACAGAAACAATGTTGGAAAATCCTATAACAGTATGAAGACAATGCAGCTGAATACCTCAGAATCATACGTAAAGAATCTGTCTTGGACAACATACAATGGCTCTCTTTGAGATAAACTCAGCACAAGGCTTTAAGTAATATGTAATTAGAATGAAGAGCGTAAGTGATATGACACTAAAAATGCTTTCATGGTCTCTTTGAAACCTATTTACATATAGAATTATAATAATATGAGGTGACACTACCATGCTAAATCTTCAGCTCAGACTTGCCCTTTACAAGACAGCCATGAGAATTCAAGGCACATTCTTGTTTTTAACTTCCAAAAAGTACCAGTTCATTTATAGCAATTAACTGCAATTAAATATTACTATATTTTAATAACTCCAGAGTAATAATTACTCTGTTATTCTCATTATTTTGAGTAAACCATTAATATTATGGCTTCCAAATATCTATAACATAGATTATTTGTTGTTAATTTTGAACAGTATAGACATCATAACATGGTTTTTGCACAAAATATCAAATTATTTACATGACATACAATTTGGATTTTTCAAATACTCCAAAGCAATGAAACTATTTTCTATTCAAATCATGTCCTATTTTTAGAAGAAAAGCACTTTAAACGGAAAATATGAAATTTTGTTCAAATCTTACCTCGGTTTGTTTTTATTTCAGTTTGTAAGGTAATTTTGAATTGAGTTTTTGTGCAATATGCCATTTTTATTTTTACTTGATAGAAAAGAGTTATAAGCTAAGCAAGCGCACATAGATGGTCATCGGATGGATCAGATATTTATTAGTTACTGCGCACAATAGTCTGCATCAGCGTTTCTAATTCAGTTCATTGCATATGTCGATCAGTGAATGTGTGACTGCTCTTAGTTGTGGTAATTAGAAAAAGTTATATTAATTATGGATAGCAGTAGCGAAGAAGATGTAATTATTAGTTGTTTGTTAGTGGAAGAAGAGAAACAGAAAATGAAAACAGTAAATTCATAGAATTAATCAGAAAAGGATAGAAATTTCTTGGTGTACAAATATACATATATCTTCGATTTAACGAATACATAAACCAAGTTGGTGGACGTCAAGTTCTGGAATTTTGTATACTCAGAAACATATCATCATACTTAGCTCCTAGTGTTGGGTTGACTGACTACTGCGAAGTTATTTTTCTGTTCCTAAACTACGCTGTGGAGGTACGAGGCTGTGAAAACCTCAGAACCAAATTTATTTTCAAACTCCAAAAAAGAGCAATCAACGCCATTTAAAAAAAATCATTCCATACCTTATGTGAGCCACTCTTTCAGGAGCACATTATCCTAAAATGTCCTCCTCTACATTTTTAAATCAATCTTGTTTGTCCGTAAAAGTATTAATTTTTCCCAATTCAATAGCCTTATCACTCACAACTACAGTCTTCACTCAAACTACAACGTAGCTACACCACCTCATAAAACTAGCTTCTATGAAAGACAGATATCGTTCAGTGGGATCAGTCTCTTCAACTCCCTGCCGGACTCATTAAAATCTGAGGGAAGTATATTTAAAAACATTTTAGAGCACTGATGTTGCGGGACACTTTCTACAGTGTTCCAGAGTTTATTTCACTTGTTCTTTTGTTCTAATTAGAAATACTGTCTCAAATTTGTACAGATGAAAAAATTGTATTTCTTGTATGTTACCTTGTATTGACACTATTGTGCACGTTTTGTGTTGTTTCAGAATAAAGATATTCTGATTTGATTTCTGAATACGGAGAGTATAATACTCTGTTCACTGTTTTAATTGAAGATGAAGCCAGTTTTGGTGAAGCCAAGCCGGTGATATCAATCCATCCGAATGAAGCTTTCGGCTTCTGTGCACCTCTCGAGATTCCCTACGGCATTTCCGATCTACGATACGGTCAGGTATGCACACTGCAATTGAAAACACTGCTTCAAATCTAATGGTGCGATCTGTCGATGCAAGCCGTCCGTCTGATGATGATCTGTTTGCGCTTACCTTTATTGTTTGACAGAGTACATTGTCTGGAGTTCCTGGTTTAGCAAGTTTCATTCATTAGCCTAAGCTGATTCATTGCCTTTTATGTTACAATATGAAGGAATCCACTGAAAAACAAAATTTCCATTCTGATTATTTAAATTTTCATTAAGTTTTCTACATTCCATTAGTTATTTTTTATTCTATCCTCATATCATTGCAAACTGCTTTAATTGCTTATTAGAGTAACAGAATAATGCAATTTTTTTTATTATAAACATACATGAACTAATTTATTTAGAGCTAATTTAACAGTGGTTAAATAGTCATTATATATATATTTTTTCAAATTAAAATAAAAGAACAAAATTTTATATCCAGCTTTTAGCATGTTAAACTATAATTTCGTATATTTTGCCATGATATCCTGTTTATAGGGATCGTTCCACTATTTTTTTTTTAATAAAAGCATAAACCAAGTTGTACATAAAATTAAAGCCTCTTTTAATTGGAGCATTTAGGCAAAGATCCTTACTCCCCCCCCTACTCATAAGGTTTACACATTTCAAAATGATGGAAACTCAGTTCTAGGTATGGTCAACTATTTATAAAATACATATTGATCCTTGGTTAAATTAAAAGAATCAAAAGTATTATTTACTTGCTTATAATTTTTTACTTAAAAATTTACCAAAACTGTTACATTAAATGTTCAAATTGTTTACCTTAGGTTTTTAGCAATATTCCAACTGATGGTAAATCGCTGATCACACATTGTTTAAAGCTTCACATTAAACATTCTTTAGCCTCTATGACATGTGGTCTCTCCATGCTTTGAAATTGTTTTAATAATTTTTTTCCCTTCAGGTAGTCCAAAAAAAAAAAAAAAAGCTAGAGGGGACTAACCTGGAGAATATGCAGGCCATACTATTGTTCCCTTGTAACAATCCTCTTTTATAGAAATACAGGGTGGAAAAAAATATGGAAATGCTTTCACAACTTTCCTATGACTTTTACTGGTAAAAGTTAAATCTTGTACATCATCATGGTTACAAAGCACACACTTTTTGACGCCATTAGCAACATTTCATCTTTTCAGGCGTGCGGCCCATGTGGAGTTAAATGAAAATCTTTAATGTAAGCCTACGTCGAGTTTGGTATCAAATGAAAGGTCTGTTCAATAGAAATTAATTTCCCCAAACCGGACTACGAAAGGTCTATCCTTTCCAGAGTAACGGTCATTTGAATTTCAAAGTAACTAATTTTAACAATATTATTTCTCTGCTATTTAACGATTTTAAGTAAATTATTCTGATCAAATTATCTAAGGAAAAAAATAAAGTTGTGAAAGCGTTTCCATTCTCCACGCTTTTACAAAAACTTTATTTTTTCCTAAGATAATTTAATTTTTTTGAGTTATTGTGTTCCATAAAGTATAATTTTTCATCAGAATAGTTTACTTAAAATCATTAAATATCGGAGAAATAACATTGTTTAAATTAGTTACTTTGAAATTCAAATGACCGCTACTCTGGAAAGGATAGACCTTTCGAGGTCTGGTTTGCAGCTATTAATTTCTATAGAATATAAATTTAATTTGATACCAAACTCGACGTAGGCTTACATTAAAGATTTTCGTTCAACTCTAAGTGGGCCGTCTCCCTGAAAAGGTGAAATGTCACTAATGGTGTCAAAAAGTGTGTTCTTTGTAACCATAATGATGTACAAGATTTGACTTTTACCAGTGAAGTAATGGAAAAGTTGTGAAAGCGTATATTGTATAAAAAGTTGTACCCCGTATATTGTGTAAAAACTGTCTGACATGTACGCTGTAATGTGGATGGGCTTCATCATGTTGAAACCAAACATTTGCGAAATTATCACTACACACGCTGGATTGCAGGAACTATATGGTCCTGTAGCAATGCTAAATAAACTTCTCAGACTTCAAATGTCCTTCTACAAAGATTGGCTTATCTCATGCCTCCCCACAGTACCCATCCGAACACTAACTTCTCTGGATACTGTGTGTGATTTTCTGCCTTCCATTGTTGTTTTGTATTGTTCCAGTAGCAGCAGTTATGGCGGTTAACTGTCATATTAAAAAAAGTAGCCTCATCAGTGAGTGCAATGTTTGCTACAAAATTGAAGTTTTTGTTGATTTTATTCATCATAGTTTCGCCAAACTCAATTCTATGATCAAAGTCGTCTTCTGAGTTCTTGCACGCTTTGAAATTACTTTCTTTAAACAAGTTTGGAACTGAAAAGCAACTGACTTTTTTTGTGTTGATAAATAATTCATGTGGGTTCTCAACAAAACACATCAAAACTTATAACACTTTGTTGGCTGGGGTCTGAGGCCTTTTGGGTCTAGGTTAATTTGCAATGATGCCTGCATGTTCTAAGTACTGTTCTGTCCTTCCCACTGCTGATTTTGAGATTGGAGGTTTATTTGGAAAAGTAACATTGAAGAGATGGCTGACCTCATCATAAGATCTAATATGATTATTAAATCTACACATCACTAATACAGTAATTCTTTCTCTCAGAAAGTGCCATAGCAAAATGAACTAACACTACTGAGATATACTCAATTCCACGTTCACCGTGCAGTACGGAGCGCCCATACGCCATGTTATCCAAACGGCAGTCTCGTCGTTACTAGCCGTCCAAAAAACATCAACTCTCGCGCAACGCTCCTTTATACACCGAATTAATTATTTTACTTCGGTTGGGCCTATATTTTATTTAGTTTTGTCTTGAACTTACTTTTATTCATAGATAAAAAGAGTTCAGAGAGCAATTCTTTAACACTTAAACAATGTAAGTTAAATAAGATTCAGTCATGTGAAAGTAATAAATTTGGAATAATAATTAACGCAGTTATAGATAAGTAAAAATATGTATATTAAACACCAAATATATTTATTCGTATAGGCCATAGGCTACAATTATGATGTCATGATATTCCTATTTTATTTTTATAACTTTACTCACGTTGATTGCCTTCCTTGATTTACTGTAGCAAAGCAACTCCAGATTCAACGCTGACGTGTGACGTAGTTGAGCTATCTTCTCCCTCACTGGACAAGTTTGTCGAAGACCCCGAGAGTTGAATAATTAAAGGTTCCACGTCATCCTGCTAATTATTAATCTTCCACATTTCTTTTTCAATTTTGTCCACGTGATTGCAGTAGTTGTTCCATTGCTCTTTTGTGACGGCCTTAAAGGCGTTTTCAATTAATGGCTCCATTAGCTTGGCATTATACGTTTTGTTATTAACAGCCACATGCCTTTTAACTTGGCTCCACACTAATTCTATAGGATTTAACTCGCAATGATTTTTTGAAGTATTTAAAAACATTCAACACTGTTGTACGGTCGCCACTTTTAATAGGTTTTCCTGCAGATCTCGACGCCATAGCACAAAATCAATACGTCGTAATAAACGTATCAAATCTTAGTGTAAAGAATAAAAACTATAAACAAATGTTACACTACGCAATTATGTGTGATAAATAAATAAAACTTAATAAATCACTATATTCACGTATACAACGCACGTCCACAAAGGCAAGTTACCTCCACCAAACTGATCAATTGTTTGGCAGTTGGACTAACGTTTACAAGCCCGTCTTATCAGTAACCATTTGTTATTGTTGTTGCCCTGTCAAGGCATTCTATTTATAATAGAGGACTGTTGACGTCCCCGATAGTAGACAACACAGGACAGATTGTTTCCTTTCCTTCCCACGTTCAGAACCTTATAACTGCGAGAAAAGCGACGGATCAATTTTATTTGTACCAATTTTTCCACGTAATAAATCTATAATCTATTCAAGACAATCCGTTCATATATTAAAAGACACCTACAGGACCCTTATGCAATCATATTATTGTACTTTTTCGGTATTTTGCGTGTTAATTAGATTTTTGAGTTACTGTAGCTATAGACTAACTAACCAATATTGTTTAGTTAGTCTATGCTGTAACTCGTATATTGTTTCATATTAAAGTAAACCTACAGCACTTAGATGAATTTTAATCACGTTTTTAAAATTTCCTATTACACTTTTATCATAGGCTGTTTTTTTAAAATACCAATCCATAGTGATAAAAAGCATCACAGATAACTGAAACACACATCATATGACCATCTTTATTGTTACGTAGCCTACAGAAAGCAGAAAGTAGTAATATCTACTTTGGCGCCTTCACGCGGGTCGCGAGGACAGTTGACGCAACCCACATAACAAAAAACTTTATATTTACAGTACAGGTAGTAGTTGACCATTTCCCGTAAAATCTGTACTGCACGGTGAACGTGGAATTGAGTATAGTTCATGCACTATTAGTGTTTGAAGAGAACAGAGTTATAGGGTGGCTGATACAACTAGCAAAATCTAATACAGTAGACTAGAATTATTGGACACTTTCCATCATTTCGTGAAGAAACCTAAAACGACGTTTCAACTTAGTACAATCCAAGTCTTTTTCAATAATTAAATCTAAATTACATCTAACTATATTAAGATACTGTAGTTTTACTTATACTAAGGTGGCACATTGTTGTAACCCAGCTACCTGGGGACAAAGTGTTGTGGAGATTGTAGGCGATAGGTTCTATACTCAGTTGTCTTAATACCAGAATGGCATCTGCTCAATGGTTGCTATCGGCGTGGACACTACTATAGAAGTCTGGGGTGTCCATGTTGGGTGGTAGTCATTGTCTGTATGTTGTGTAGGGGATAGAACTGGGTATCAGCCTTGTCAATTAGCTGAAAATCAGACCAATACTACTGTGGTTTGGATTCCATGTGAGGCTGTAGGTTCCCCTGGGCTATTAATAAATGGCCCTTTTTGAGGAACAGTCAAACTCAGTTGGTAAACAGACTACACAGGTCATCCATACTCATATATACATTCATCTTCGCCTTAAAATAGGCAAAAATTTGTGTTGGCATATTATAAGATTTTATCATATGTAAGAAAACATAAGTTATAGCCTACATAAGTGTTTCCAGGTCATAGGAAACACAAACACATATAACATACACACTGTAAATCCTACACAGATTGGTGTGGCCGAGGAGGTAAACTCCAAGCTTGCCGGGAATGGAGGAGAAACACCTTCAGGTGCAGTGTCATAGGATGTTTTACACTTATGAGATTGGTTAATAACCCGGTCTGGACTGTAAATTGGAGTGTTTATGTGTGCTAAACTGTTCACCTAATGTGTTTTGTAGAAGCAAAATCCACAAAGGCCTAACCTCTACACTGCTTTGGCTAATTATGGAGTTACTGTTTATTTTCATGAAAGAATCCTTAACATTTTCATTAAAAAATTTATATCTTTGTGGAGAATTGTTGTGCTATCCCAGTTAAATCTGTGGTTGTTTTTCCATTCTGTTATTCTATCTGTGTATCGTACGATATGACGTAACATGGCATGATGTCTAATAAACGCACCCCATTGGACACCATAGATCACACCACCTCTTGCCTTACCATCCAACCTTGAATATCTTAAGTCACCCCCTCAGTCGAGTCCTGGCCTCCGTACCTACCGGCTCCCTTGTCCAATGCGGTAATTCAGTTGTACTTATGCATATTATTTCTTACGCCCTCATTCACCCTCCATCATTATGGACCCATATATAATAATGGTGACGAGTGTTTTTTTTTACCAATCTACTATCGTGCAGTGAAAAGTTACAGAGTAGAAAGGTACATTACATTGACGGAAGCAACATAGTAAGGTATGTTTAAGCTTCATGCCTTTAGACGGCAGTTTCATTCAAGAATTTGAACAGTTGGATAAATTGTTTCAAAACATGTCTTTAATTGGTAGTTTCGGTTCATTTGATAGTTCAGAGGAAACATGGTCTACTTATGTAAGACGATTTGAACTGTACATTCAGTTCAACTGTAATGACAGTTCGGAAGCTAAAAAAGTGTCCACATTTATAACGGTTCAGAGTAATAGGAGTTAAAACTTATAACTTACTTAAAGTCTTACTAACCCGGTAAGACTTAAAGTAAACCATCGGAAAGACATTCAATGATATTGTTAAAATAGTTCAAGACTATCTTTACCCAAAATCGTCTTTTGTAATTGAGCGGTATAAATTTAGCAGACGGGACCAAAGGGAACATAAAACTGTGGCCGAGTATATTGTCCAATTGAAACAATTATCGAAACATTGCGAATTTAACAATAATATCTCCAACTTATTACGAGATAGGTTAGTTAGTGGAATAAAGGATAACGCAATAAAGAAAAGACTTTTGGCAGAGAATAACCTCATATTTCGAAAGGCCAAACAACTTGCAACATCTATGAAATTGGCAGACAAGGATGCAGCATCACTGGCCTACCACCACCACACAGGGAATCTCCAGCAATTTACAGCACGACAATCTCAACACAGCAGTGTATCCAATGTAGTGTCAAGTGTTTCGAAGGCGATTCAGTGTTTCTGTTGCGGGAAGAAAGGTCACATAACAAACCAGTACCGGTACCTTGCGTAAGTTTGCAACTATTGTAATAAGAAAGATCATTTAGCAAAAGCTTGTAAATCTAAACTAAGAGACACAAATAATAAATTTGAAAATAACGTTAAATGAACTAATGCTAACTTCAAAAATAATAGTTCAAGTTCGAAAGTAAATAAATATCAGAAGCAAATATAAGTATAAACAACATTATGTAGAAGTAGATACAGTTAATAAAAACAACCCAAATGATGAAATCTATGATATCTAATATTTTTCAATATGATTCAAGCCAATCTGATGTTAATTTTAAAATGACCAATTAAAAAAAAATTGACCCAATTAAAGTAAATCTTTCAGTAGAAAACAAACAAATGTTGATACAGATGCTTGTGTTTCAGTCATTTCAGAAAAATATTATAAAGAAAATCTAAGTTTTGTAGAATTAACACTCACAGAGTTAGTTTTGAGTTCTTATACACATGAAAAAATTAAACCTGTAGGAAAAGTAAATGTCAAATATCAATCACTTGAAAAATGTTTAGAATTGTATGTTATCAATAATGGTTCTGATCCTCTTATGGGACTAGACTGGATTAAAGAACTCCAGCTTGTTGTTAGCATTCCTAAGGAAGTTAATAATGTAAATGGATCGTGTAAAAGGGGTAAAACAGGAAACAAAAATTGTACAGCAGTTATTTAATGAATTTCCTTAAGTATTTACAAGTAAAGTATGTTGTTTTACAGGAGACCCAGTTAAATTAACACTTAAGCAAAATGTAGTACCTAAGTACCATAAGTCTAGGCCTATACCATATGCCTTAAGAGAAAAGGTAGAACAAGAGCTAAGTATTTAGTGTTAGAGGGAATTGTCTCATACTGTACTCCCATTGTGCCTTTATTAAAAAGTAATTGCAGAATCCATATTAGCGGAGTCATCAAAGTGGTGGCGGCTGGTGAGTTTTTGGTCTGGGTTTCATAACAACTAACTATAAAACACCCCCTTTCCTGTCATAAAATATTAATAACTTATCGTGACATCTCGTCAGTTATCAATTAGTGGAGGATTTGTCAAACGTGCTTAAGGTGAAAAGCCTTGATTTTCATCACTGAAAATGAAGGCTTTTCGGTGCATTTAACAAATTTATTAATAAATTTTATTGTGTTATATTTAAATGCAGGTTGTTATAATCTACTCCTGAAAGAATCTTAATCAAGTTACTAATTATTAATTACTGAATTTCTAATTGTTATAAAATGTTTTTTTATTTTAAACTAATATGCTGTGTTTATTTAGTTTCACTGAAGCTCAAGAATTAAGGAACTTTAATTCATATATTTGCGAGTCAAGATTTTAGGAGGAAGGTATGTCATATATTGATCCTGTATTCTGTTATTCTATCTGTGTATCGTACGATGGCGTAACATGGTGTGATGTCTAATAAATGCACCCCATTGGGAATCACACCACCTCTTGCCTTACCAACCAACCTTGTATACCTTAAGTCACCCCTCAGTCGAGTCCTGGCCTCCGTACCTAGCGGCTCCCGTGTCCAATGCGGTAATTCAGTTGTACTTAAGCGTATTATATCTCACGCCTTCATTCACCCTCCTATCAATATGGACTGATATGTAATATAATTAAAGCTCTGAAAATGATCTGGTTCTAAATAAAAAACTGTCCAAATAAATTTTCCAGCTAAATACAAATATAATACTGATAGCAGACGTAAAACAAATACATCCTCCAAACCTATGAATAACAGTTAACTCACATATGACCTGCAAACCCCACATCCACTATATATGAAAAACTAAGCACAGGAATACATATGATACACAGAATCATATAAGTAACCTGGATACAGCAAGAGCAACATACTTTGCTCAGTTTGAGTCACACCTGAGGATGGCTTAGCAATATGGGGAGACATTCACCTAGTCTTAGAACAACAAAAAGAGCCATAAGATAGCTGGCAGGCTTTCAACTCCGGGAAAGTTGCAGAGACAGTTTAAAACAGCTTGAAATCCTTACATTAACATCAAAAGAAGCAATTCTACATATACAAAGTAAAATCAAACCTATTCAGACACATGGATCTTCACACATATGACACCTGAAACTTAACAAACTTTGCAATCCCATACCACTATCTCACACTCTCAGAGAAAAAACTGTGATAGAAAATTTCGCTATACTATAAAGACCTACCATGACATCTGAAGGAGGAAATTCCATGCCGTCCTGGAAACTAGTAACACAATGGTTACAAGAAAGGCCATTCTACACTGAAGCAGAATCCCTCGCCTCATAACTACAATAATTATATTACTTATTTCTTTCTAAAACAATTTACTGTTCTCAGGAATATGTAATAAAAAATGTTGTCCATTGTCTAACGTATAACATCTTAGCAATATTTGCTAAGGCCATACATTGCTAAGGCCATACCACTTAAGACCATAAGTGGTCTCTCATAACATCATAGTTATTAGACATTTGGAATTGCAGTTAGTATATCTCTGTTCTTGAGATGCTGACTGAGTTAAATGTTGGCTGGTAGATCTGTGATAGTGGAAACCTGCTTGTGAGAGAGACATTAAAGAGTTTTTATACCAATTATAGTCAACACTCTATATATATATATATATATATAAATTATATATTCTGTATACCCTATATAGTTAATTATGTAAAAATAATTATAATTATGTGAGTTTCTAACATGTTATTATTGAAATAAAAAAAAAAAAAAAAACTGTTAAATATAATAATACATGCATTTTATTATTAAATTTAATATATATGTCATCCACACTTATGTAATCATTCATACTCGCCTTAAAATATGCACAAAATTGTATCGGCTTCTCATATCTAAGAATATAATCAAAATCTGTGTTTTACAATAATATTTAACGGTCATTCACCCAAGATTGGTTAGTAGTTGATTCATTATTCCAGCTGTGCTTGCTTAGGTTTTCAGTTGTTGAGTTGCATGAATCAAGCAATATACACATCTTAGTTGAAATGTGGCACAGGTGTGCACAGTTTGGAATTAATTAAAACACGGTCTTGAAAGGCTGAATAAGCTCTAATTGATAATAAACAGATATGATTCACTTTTAAGACTTTGTTAGATTATAACTTACTGGACACATAAGAAAATGGCATACTTTAAAGAAATTGATGTAACACAATTTATCAACTGAAACCTACAAGTTATTTTCTTGAATAACAGAAAGAAATTATAAGTTTTGTTTTCTTTATTTTGCTGATGAATTAGATTCTAACAGATTCAACACATTGATTGAAGGCTGCTAATCACAGGCATTGTCAAATCCAAGGGAATTTTGTCGAATATCTGTATAACAAAATTTTGAAACTGTTTATCAACCAATTAAAACATTTTAAAACAATACTGATACAAAATAAACTGCATCAAGATTTACTATTTTTTACAAAAACAAAAAAATATATACTATGTAATAGCATTGATTTTATACACAAATAGATTTCCCATCCAATGTTAAATTTTGAGTCTCAAAATATCAGCTGTTTTTGTGGTCCATTGTGGAGCGCTAGTGTAGTCCCATGTAAATGTAATGCAGTTTAAACCAGCTGTGGTTGCGGGCCACACAAACTAACAAAATTACTGGCACAGATATTCCTATTAGATGGTTTATCTATTGTAGGTTTATATAATCAATGGTAATAGCTACACAACAATGCTGGAAACAAATGTACTGATTCTCTAGTTGCAGAGCATTAATTTGCATACAAAAATGCAGAATCAAACCAACTTTAAGGGACTAAAGAGGACAAGTTTGAAGTCAGGGTTTTTTATGAAAAACAAATTCTTTTATAAAGGCCTATTAATTAATTTTTTATAGAATCACTGACTGGCTGTTTTCTAAATTATAAGGATAAACGTTCTTTGTAAAAGTGGAATGTGTTACGTTTCTAAATTAAATGAAAGTATGGAACTGTAAAACACAAGAGATTATTTGTAGTTTGTTAATTATAATCAATATTCCTATCTGTTTTAACATAAATATGAAATATTCCAGTGTTTTCATGGTCCCCAAAAGATGCTGTACCTCAGAAAAGGGGAGAGTATTAATATACATCCAGCCAAGTATTGTTACTTAATTATTTTAAAAATACTTCATAGTTTTTTTTATTCATCTTGGTTAATATTTTAATACTTGTAGAATGTTGAAATTAATATACTTATTTACTTGTATAGGATATTTAAGATAAAACCTAAGTTCTGCATCTAATTTATTTAAAGTTGCATACCTTCCATTAGCTCTTTAGAAGTCCCAGAGAGGTCTGAAAGGTTTAAAATGAGAAATCCTTGCTCTAAATTGCATATGAATGTTCATAAATCCCATGCTCAAAATCAGAATTTTAAAAACTTTTGTAATAATTTATTACAACCTTAAAGGAAATAATTGTATTATAAATCTGTCATTTTAAAGGTACATACAAAATTTAAAATTATGATGCCTATTTTATAAAAAAGAAAAACTACGAGTAAATAATTTGTTAAATACAAAATATACATAAACATTTTTTTATTTATATTTTGATAGGTACAAAACTATTATTACCTTTTTTATAAAAATAAAAAAATATTTTAAATTATTATATATCAATACTATATCTTACAATACTGATAATTTAATTTGATTAACGATTTTAAAAACACATTTAAGTTAACAGTTATAAATGAACTCGACTTATAGATTTGATTTAGATACATCAAAATCAATCATAGTGCAAGAGAGAATAGAGTCTCCTTATTAGTAGAATAGGAAAGAGTTAAGAATTATAAACAAAAATTATCTTTGTATCACTAAAAACATGATAAAAATGGTAATTTCAGAAGATTTATAGGTATGAAACAACGATTAAAACACAAAAAAAGAAAGCAAGCTTACCTTTTTAAAAATTTCTGTAGTAAGTCCTTTTGAAAGTTTACACACACAAAGAATATTTAAACAGTAATGGAGATATTTCAAGGCCACTGGCCTTATCTTCAGTCCATCATAGATCAAGGTTAAGTGATTTCCATTAATCTTTTTTTTGTGATAGACTTAGGTCTTTGGTTGTTTAAAATAATAATCACCATCCTGCTTGTACATGTATGGGAGGGCGGGTAGGTACTCGCCTGTCCATGCAAATAGTGGCACAGGGATTATGACCTAAATAATTCACTTTTAGGTTTTATCATTTTGGTATGGTTAAGTATGTGGAAATGCACAATTCCACTTTATTTACACATAAATATTAATAGTTTTGTGTAACTCGTAATTAAAAACTCGTAACAACAACTTACGGTCAACTAAATTGGACCTTTTATATTGTGATCACTTTTTTTGTACAGGCAAGTAATTTTGGTACCAGTCTGTAAAATTGGTATTTAAATATTGTTACAGTTATTATTATTATTTTATTATTAATTATGAATAGCTATCTAAATATTTACGATTAAAATGTTAGGGATTTAAGATAAAAAACCCACACATTTTTGTCTGGGTTTGCTTGGCAGTAACTGAGATTCTTTGTAGTAACATTATATTTTTTCTAGTGTGACAAACATAATCATTAGGAACTAGGCTGCATACGTTACCCCAACTCAATTGGTACTGTTGTCAGAATGAACTATGTAAAATATTTGTTGTATTTTAATTATATATAGCAAAAATGATATGTACCAACGAGATATATAACAGTTCAAAACAGGTAAGAATTGTAAAAAAAAAACTTTCTGTACCAAAATAAAATGTTGTAATTTCAAACACTTGCCCTATGGTGAACAGTTTAATAATAAAAAAGTAATCAATTTTTACAAGCATTAAAAGTTATAGTTGATTCTGATTAATATGATGAATGTAATGATGTTTAATTTAACACTTTTTCAAAACATATGATTTTTGAAAGTGTTGAGTAAAACGTGTTAAGTAAAATTTGTGCGGTAAAGAATATTATGGTAATTACTTCACTATATTATTCATATTATACCGGCATTATGCCAAGGTTTATCAATGTGCAAAGGTTTATCCATTTTAATGAGCTGAGGAGCAGATAAAACAAAAAATGCATGTGCTCGCAAATAAGCTGAGGACAATAGAAAAGCAAAATGAAACCATATATATGGTTTGTATTTTCATCTTTTCTAAGAAACTGAAGTTTCCTAACAGTGCATGTGCTCTTTTTTATATAATATAACAAAAGAGCATGTATATTATATATTGTATATAATATACAATATACATGTAGTGAAGAATTCTTCTTTAAATATTGAAGAAAATAATTTTTGTGAATATGTTTAGAAAAATTAACAACATTTCTTCTGTTCTGAGTTAACACGTTGAGTGCTGACGACCC
>JAQJVL010000329.1:1028033-1049471 GCA_035578905.1 Stictocephala bisonia | reverse complement strand
GGACCAGCCGTTACTATAACGCCATCCCTCATTGAAAGGTTAAACAAACATTCTTTAATTTATTTTAAATATTTATTTTTAATGAATAGACACATAGGTCTTTTTATAAATGTTTTAAAACATTTTTCATTTTTATATTTGTGAGAAAGTATTTTGTCTTTTAAAAACTAATTTATAAGACTATATTGCTACAAAAGATCATTTTTAATATCTTTATCAACTGTTTTGTGTGGAAAACTTTAACAATCACTTCATATAAGATTGCTGAGTTATTTTTTATCTTCTCGAATAATGTCTTTATTCATAATACAAATTTTATTTCATAAACTAAATATACTAACAGTATTTTTACTGCCAATAACATCTTAATTTTTAAAATATAACAGCTAAAAAATACTGTAATGCAAAAAATCAGACATCCATCAGCACAATCAAAGTCATCAGCAATAAATTGTTAAGTGCTTGTCTAAAATGAGAATACAACATTTTTTTCAATATGCGAGGTGGCAATTATTGTGAATGTTACCTCATTCTCCTTGCCAACAGCAATTGCTCCTCCTAAATAGTTGATCCAGAAACCTCGATGCTCATCTGCACTCAGGATGCCTTCAGTGTCCACCACCGCTTTGTCAGGCTTGGCGCGGTCTCGTCTGATGGCAGACTTGCTGTTAGACCAGCCTCCGATAAAGATCTGTGACAGGAAATAAGTAATAACACTAAGATAAAATATGTGCAAAACGTTATACAAACTTAATTACCATAAATTAATTGAATGATTGTCCTTCAGAAGAACCAGCAAGCTTGAAGTGGTTTGAATTTTTATGTTTTTTAATATTGTTTTGTCTGATAGTTATAATTCTAATAAATTATTCGGCTGTTTATTTTTTTATTGTAATAATTTATAGAACTACTATTACAGTGAGAGTGATCAAATTTCTAGGGGGTATTTTTTATAACAAATAAAGCAAAAAGAATGTATAACACAAGGATGATTTAAAAAACAAAACACAACATTTACAGTAAGTTGTAAACTTATAAATTATATATATTTTCAAGTTGTATTTATTAACCCATACTGATACTAGTACAGTGGTAATATTCCGTCTACCCACCCATGTACGTACAATGGCACTGACACACCAGCCCACCTATACATACAGTGGTACTGATCACCCGCCTACTCATGTACAGTGGTACTGACACACCTACCCACCCATGCATGTACAATAGTACTGACCCACATGCCCATATACGTACAGTGGTACTGGCCCACCCATGCATGTACAGTGGTATTCATTTGTTAATACCTAGCCAAAGGTAAGCTCCACCTTCAAAAAACAGGTGGTAAGCTTTTCCTACTTTGGTCAAGCTGAACAATGATCAACCTCCTTGCTGATACACCTAGTAGGATAACATTTCACGTCTACCTACTGAATTAGGCACTAACGTATTACAAAGGCATTTCAGCCTTTTAATCCCAAAATCTCATCTCTCAGTTATCATCAAATCTTCATATATCATATAGCATGTGTTAATAAGCATAGTTGAATTATAAATGAAATATAATATTCAAGTTAAAAAGGTGATTATAGTTTTTAAAAAACAAACGTTAGGATCATGCATTCTTAATGTAACATCAGTCCACCTTAATTACGGCCCTTTTGAAACCTTTGTTAAGTCAATATTTTAAATTTGTCCTTACGTTCATGCAGTAAAGTAACTCTGCTCCCAGGCCTGATTGTGTAAGTGATGAGAAAGTGAAAACAACTTGATTAGGAAACAAGTTCACCTCAAATTAATAATTAAATACTTTACTAATAAAAAAAAGCAATCTAGGGAAAAAATCCACACTAAGACTGATTTGCAACAAGCCTCTGATGTCTGATCACCAGAGGTGCAGCTGAAACTTTTCTCGGTACTAACATTTTTAAGTAGAGTCTTTAGAAGCCTTATCAACCTTATGGTATTATTAAATGTTTCACGTTATGTCAATAGCCAAATTGAGTATGCAAAGAATTTTTATGACATATTCTAGCCAGGGCCGGATTTCCCAATAGGTCTGGTAGGCCCAGGCCTATGGGCGCAAGCTCCCAGGGAGCGCACATTGGAGAAAAAAATCAAAAAAATACCTAGAAATAAAAATAAATAGCCATAACTTAACATATTTTTTAATTGATTAAATAATTTCAAAAAGCATTCTGATTTTTTAATTATTTTGCTCACAGGAGAACTGAGAGCTGTACGCATCGTATTGCACTGCCAGCCCTATGCAAATCCCATGTCCCTCGTATAGTGGAGGGTGACCGTCTTAGTGACACCAAATAACTCAGATTGCTCCGTGATTCCTCATGGCGCTGGCTGTCCTTATATTTTTTATTCTTCCGATTCATTCTCTATGTGCTAACATAACCTCGAATTCTTCCGCGGAACGGAACATTTTTATCTATTAATCATTTATAGATTTTGTGTTAATTATGGGTACCTACAATGGGATCATCAAGTCTAGTGTCGGAAGGGTGGCTTGGTGGATCATCAAGTCTAGTGTCAGAAGGGTGGGCGTGTCCTTTTGTACGTAATAAGCACCTTATCAATACCACCTTGCATGTAAGGGTGGGTAGGTGTATAGTAACAAACATAGGGAAAACAACCAATAGGAATCATACGCATTTATAAAAATTCAAAGTATACGAAAGTACATGTACAGTGGTATAGATAGACCTACCAGCTCACCCATACACGTACAGTGATAGACCCACCTGCCCAAACATACACGTATGGGTATAAACCCACCCGCTCACCCATACACTTACAGTGGTATAAACCCACCCGCTCACCCATACATGTACAGTGGTATAGACCCACACGCTCACCCATACATGTAAAGTGATAGACCCACCTGCCCAAACATACACGTACAGTGGTATAGACCCACCGGCCTACCCATACATGTAAAGTGGTATAAACCCACTCGCCCACAAATACATGTACAGTGGTATAGACCCACCTGCCCACCCAATGTATAATGGTATAGACCCACCCGCTCACCCATACACGTACAGTGGTATTGACCCACCCGCACACCTATACATGTACAGTGGTATAAACCTACCCGTCCACACATACATGTACAGTGGTATAAACCCACCCTCCCACCCATACATGTACAGTGGTATAGACCCACCCGCTTACCTATACATGGACAGTGGTATAAACCCACCCGCCCACCCATACATTTACAGTGTTATAAACCCACCCGCCCACCCATACATGTACAGTGGTATAGACCCACCCGCCTACCCATACATATACAGTAGTATAGACCCATTGGCCCACCCATACATTTACAGTGCTATAAACCCACCTGCCCACCCATACATGTATAGTGGTATAGACCCAGCCGCCCACCCATACACATACAGTGGTATAGACCCACCCACTTACCCATACATGTACAGTGGTATAAACCCACCCGCCCACCCATACATGTACAGTGGTATAGACCCACCCGCTTACCTATACATGTACAGTGGTATAGACCCACCCTCCCAACCCATACATTTACAGTGGTATAGACCCACCCGCTCATCCATACATGTACAGTGGTATAGACCCACCCGCTCATCCATACATGTACAGTGGTATAAACCCACCCGCCCACCCATACATGTACAGCGGAGCGGCACAAAAACACACACTTTTTTAACCACTATCAAAATACTTCATGTAAACTGTCTTTATTTGATTAAACCTATTTTATAATGTATTAAAGATATGTACTATAATATTACATATTATACAATATCTATATTATATTATTATTATTATATTATTATATATTATAGATATTATACAATATCTATAATATATAATAAATATGTTTATAATTATTTGCCCAAATGACTAATTTCAACAAAACCAAAGTTATTAACCAATCTTTTGTTAATACATTCATTAACGGTATTTTGTTATGCCCAGAAACAAGTAAATTCCTAAAAAAACTTGCAATGATAACATTCCACTGTCGATTAGTGTTCAAGCAATTACTATATAGGCCTGATATAATGTTTTAATAAAGGTTTTTGGGAAAGTAACTTTAACCAGACTAGTGGGCGGAAAGAATTATTGGGCCTAGGAGCGCCAAAATGCTAAATCCAGCTCTGATTCTAGCAATGTAATAAGAATAAAATTCTTCAAAAACAAAATGCTTACCTCAAGTACAGGATCTGCTTCAGAGGGCCTGGCCTCTCCAGCAAGAATAACGTGGGCATCATTGCTGGCTTTAACCTTGAATCTTAGGGTGCGGCTTGGCACAGGATGGTACACATACTCCAGAGTATCTTGTGTTTTCAGTTCTGAAATATCACACAAAATATTATCTATAAGAACTAATATATAGATATAATATGATGAAGTATTAATTTTTACTTATTTATTATTATTTATTTACTTAATATTAAGTATTTTGATATTTATTTAAATAGATTTTTTGCTAGATAGGAAATGGAGACTAAAGATTTCACATCATAGAAATAACTTAGAATCACTGGTTGTAACAGTAAAAAATTTTATTATGATATATGTCACAGAGTAAAAACAGAATCTTTATAGTTGCAGAAAATAATATTTACACTCCAAGTTCATTGTTTAAGAGTCTGCAGAGGATGTCCGCAATGTTGGTTTTAATCCCATAAGAACAATATTATTTGCGAATCCATATTTTTCGTTATTAATCAACCAAAAGTTGTGTATGAGGAGTCATTTTAAACGTTATCATATTGCGCATTGGGTTTGCTTTTGAAGTTTTGAATACATACGCCTAATTTTGAAAAATAAGTGAAAATAAAAACTTCAAACTAAATATTTTTTCTATAAAACTTATTAGGAATTTGTAAAACAATTCCAATGTACAATTTCATTCTTGATCAAATGCAATTTAAAAAAAAAAATCTGTTTACAAATAACTGTTCACTTTGGATACACGTGATCGTTTGCCCTGTTCAAAAATAAAAATTCTTGTTCTTATGCAATTAAAACCAGCATAGCCGACAGCCTCTGCAAACTCTTAAACTAAAATAATTAAAATTATTCTCAGTAACTCCAATAATTTTATTTTAATTTAAGAGACATTTTGATTAATTTTAGTTAAAATGTTCTTGAATAAGAACTTGAACCAGAATATGGGAGTTGTAATGTTATATTTTATTTGCAAAGTTACTTAAAAACAATAATACTCGTAATAAAAAATTACTACAAAATAATGTAGAGAAACAAGATAGTCCAGAATTAAATTTTCTCATCTCTAATGTAATTTATACCTATCATTGCAACATATTGTTTGTAACAATATGAACCTAAATTTTAACTTACTATACAAAATATCCCACTTGCTATGTGAAAGGATGTTATAGTGTGTGTAGCTACTGACAATACATAACCATTTACTGTATAAGTAGCCATTTCCCAGTCTACTCTGAAAGTCTAATGTAAATTAAGTTGGCAGAATTGAATGCTATTAACAATGTAATGGCAATAATGGCTTGTCCATTTAAATACTGGCTAATATCATTACCATTTTTCTTGTTTAACTTAAAGAGTCTCATACACCTGCCACCATATTGGATTTGATTCTCCATAAGGCCGATGTTAAATTCAAATAAATATTACAGCTTTAAACGTACAAGTTTAAATTGGGCTTTTTGTTAAGCGAACTGAACTGTCTAGAGCTTCAACAGATAAGATTTAAATACATCACTTTATTTTTTTTTAAATACAAATTACATTTTGTTCTATTTTAAATTTGTTTAAATAAACCAAAACTAGTTGAAAAAATCTAATCTCATGGGGCTCTTGTCACTTTTTTCGAATAAACCAAATTACATTTTGAAATGCATACAGGGTGTGTAAATGACTGGAAACACCCAAATATTTTTTCTACTAATCAAAATGGAAATTTGAAACGTTTACAAGGTCAATAGGTATTAGGCACCTACTTTTTTACTGTCACTCATTTGCGTTAGCTTGGAGAAAGTATTCTTACATTCTTACATATGAGACGCCGACACAACCTTGTTGTTATTTTAAGGCGAATATGAATGGTTATATGAGTGTAGGATGAGTGTGGGTGAGTGTAGTCTGGTTACTAACTGAGTTCAATTGTTCCTCAGAAAGGGCAATTTATTAATAGCCCAACAGCCAGGGCAACTAAGAGACCTACAGCTTTACGTGGAATCTGAACCACGTAGTGCTGGTCTGATTTTCAGCTAATTGACAAGCCTGATACTCAGTTATCTCCCCCACACATCACCCACACAATGATCACCACCCAACCTGGACACCCCAGACTTCTCTAGTAGTGTCCACGCCGATAGCAACCATCAAGCGGACGCCATGTGATGTACCAACAAAAAAAGTTGGTCTAAAAATCCATTTTAGGGCCCCTGAACACCAAAAAGTGTTTTTTTTAATAAGAAATTGTGTGTATGTGCTCTTTACTGGAGACCAAATAGATAAATTTTTTATGTAGGTGTATTTGGCCAATATCTCCTGTTTTTAATTTTTTTTTTTTTTTTTATTTTAGATTGTTTTATTTTTATGGGCAAAAAACATACAAAAACAGAATTTTCTCTAAATTGGCTCTAATGACTTTGATTAAATTTTCATGAAAGGTGTGAATTATAATTTTAAATATTTTAGTAAAAAAGCATGTCCCTAACTGTAATAGTTTTTGAGTTATAACATTTTTTATACACAAAAACATTAACAATTTTTTCAAGCTTAATTCAAAAGATTTTTCTTAAATTTTCTGTAAAGATGCAAATTTTGATTTGAAATATTTTAATTACCACCCCACTAAGTTGGCGCTGGAGGCCGAAGGCCGAAAGCCACAACTCAAGTTTTTGAAGGCTGTTTACATAAAAACTGGCTATGTGATTAATTGAACAGCTGTCTTTGAAGATTATATTTTCAATACTTTTATTAAATAAAATAAGTGTTTCGTCTGTACATTCCTTAGAAATATAATTAATTGAACGTCTATTTTTTATTTAGGAGTGTTTTTACACCCTTTAATTTTAATTCAATTCAATATACATTTTTTAAACAATCCGACATAACAAAGGGAAAGGGAGAAAGTTTGTGCCAGTTACCTGGTACCATTTTTATTAAACAATGTTTTATCATATCACACTTATGGGGGTCGTCTTGTTGAAGGTATCGACAATATTCTTTATGGAAGCCTATACCTTGTAATACATCAATTTAAAGGTAATAGTTCAATAAATTGAAAGCCACTAACCACATCTCTGTGGAATCACTCTATCAGAAAATAGAGCACTTTGAATATTGAACATTTCCTGATGTTCAACAATTTCATTTTAACTTCATTGTCAAACTGAAGAAGGAAGACAGTTCGAACATTTACTTGACACCAAATGGTGTTAAAAGATTAGTGTTAAGATTTTTCTAACATCATAAATTATTTTAATAAGAAATTAATAAAACAATTCATTATTTAGGCAATTTTATTGTAATAAAACCATATCAAAATTGTACTATGAACCAGCTTAAAAGGAATATTTTGTTTTATACCAACTGAACATTTTAGGAAATGTTGCGAGATCTACTGTAACACATAATTGTGGGGAGAACGAAGTAAAAATGAAATTACTGAACATTAGCACATTTTCAATACTCAAAGTGCTCTATTTTCTCATGGAGTGATTCCTTAGAGATGCAATTTGTGGCATTCATTTCAGTTCACTATAATCTTTCAAGTGATGTATCACAAGCTATAGGCTTTTAGAAGGAATTAACGATACCCTCAACAGGACGTCCCCCGTAAGTGTGTTATTACAAAACATTGTTTAAAAAAGTAGGTGTCCAATAACTATTGACTATGTAAAAGTTTCGAATTTCTATTTTTATTAGTAAAGAAAATACTTGAATGTTTCAAGACATTTTACATAACCTGTAAGTTACAAAATGTAAGTGTGAAATGTTTGTAAGTGAAGTAATATTCAATTGCAAAATGTAAGAATCAGCTACTGATAAACTTGCTGCTTGGTGAGCAATCGAATAAGAGAAAGTAAACTGCCACTGGACTTCAACACACACAATGGTTTAGCAGCGGAAAGACAAACAATAATCAGTCTTCTCAGAGTCAATGGAGTTAGAAGATTGTCCAAAGTCAATATTATGTAGAAGGTCGGAGGCTCGACTGTGACAAAATTATTCACTGGAGATAAATGTTAACAAAAAAGTCAGGCTTTTAAATAGCCATCCATAATAACCCTGTACCTTGTGCCCTCATGGACCCAAGTCTGGTGACAATACAACCCTGGTTAATAGACCAATCTCCTTAATCCCAGGACTTGCGCAATGACAACATTTCCTAAATTGAAAAATAATACATTAATAGCAAGGCCCATTCATAATGAAACATGTGCCTCCCACTCCCAGTGATTGCACTGTGAATACAAAATGGCGTAGTGGGTGAGCCATTACAATCACAGCTGACATCTTCATTGGCCAAGGGCAGGAAGTTATTGTCCCAATCAACTGTGATTGTGCCAAGGTGATTGGCATTTCCATTTCACTTCACCATAGACAAAATAGAAAATTGATGGTATTTAAAACTTTTGCCTGTTTAATAATATTGAGTTAATTAATGTCTGTCAGAAGTTTTCATTTGCTCAAATAAAGTGTTGTTAATTGTCAAAAGTTATCTATTTATAAAGAGAGTAGATTATTGCAAGGATACAGCTCATTGCAACAACCATGAAACAATCCGCTGTCGTATTATGTAAATAAATACAAACACAACGTTTCGACAGGTATAACAAACTCCTGCCGTCTTTAGGTGTTTAACTTAGCCTACCGTACATCTAAAACTATTTTTTTCCTTAACCCATACTAAATTAGAAAAGACTTAATACTACATGCTAAACACTAAAGATTACCGTTGAAAAATCAAAAGTTCTTAAAAAACTATCACACATAACATAATTATACAAAATATAATACACAATATGAAATACAAAATAAATGCAAAATATGAAATCAGTCACCAAAACACAGTTCAAGTTATTAAATAGACCATATACCAATGACATACAAAAATAAATATATTTATTTCATGTCTCGTTGAATATTTTGTCTGTTTAATAACCTGATATATGCCCTGTTGGTTTTTTTCATATTTATTTTTGTATGTCATTGGTATATGGTCTATTTAATAACTTCACCTGTGTTTTGTTGCCTGATTTCATATTTTGCATTTTTTTGTATTGTGTATTATATTTTGTATAATTATGTTATGTGTGATAATTTTTTAAGAACTTTTGACTTTCAACAGTAATCTTTAGTGTCTAGCATGTATTATTAAATCTTTTCTGTTTTAGTATGGGTTAAGGAAAAAAAATTATTTTAGATGTAGGCTAAGTTAGTAAGTACCGTACACCTGAAGATGGCAGGAATTTGTTATACCTGTCGAAACGTTGTGTTTATTTCTTAAACACTCAAAGCATTGGAAATCTCCAAATATTATCTACATATCATGAACAATCCAATGCTAATAAATAACTTTCAAACAACAGTAAATAAATAGTAGAAATGTCATTTGATAGCAAATAAAGCAAATGGCATTAATGGTTTGTTCCAATAATAATAATATGAACAGAAGGTATATCAGAATCTAAGAAATCCTATACTCAAAATTAATATAATTAATGTCTACATTTAATAATAAAATAAAAGACTGCTGATAACTGATTTATTTTTCAGAATTAATTACTTTAAGATAACTAATAGCGTACTCTGAAGCTTAGAAATCAACTTTACTCATTAGCCTGCACATATTTACTGTTATAGTTTGTAATTTATTGACGTTTTTGCCAAAAAATTGACTTAAGAACAAAGAATGGACTGTTTGATCACTCAGGTGTTGAGGTTCAAAGACCATCTACATGGTATGTCAGTTTTCATGCTCTAACTAGGTGCCTTAGAATTTGAGTCAATCATTGACCATTGATTGATCAATACCACTGTACGTGTATGGGTGGGTGGGTGGGTCAGTACCATTGTACGTGTATGGGTAGGTGTGTGGGTCAATACTACTATACGTGTATGGGTGGGTGGGTGAGTCAGTACCATTGTACGTGTATGCGTGTGTGTGTGGGTCAATACCACTATACGTGTATGGTGCTATATATGTACTTTTAATAAAATAAATAAAAATTTTAACTGTGAAGCTGGACAGATAATTTGCAACTATTTGGGTTATTTTAAAACACTATTCATCATATTAAAAAAAGGAATACATTTTACTGCTAGACTTATATATTTTGTTGCTATACTTCAGATTTTTTTATATTAATTCACTTGCATTGTATAAGTTTTATTCTGTGCAAGCAAAAATGTAGGAGTTTTATTGTTGTGATCTATTTACTTTTATACCACATTAGAGTTGACTTCTTTGCCTAATTAATTAGATGTTTTAATGATTTGTTGTCTACAGAATTTATTTCAATCGCAACATATACAAGCTGAAATGATTTTAAGATGGCTAAATCAAAATTTTATACACAAATAATGTATTAGAAACATGTCTCCTTTGTTTAACAAAGTTACCTTGGACATTGGAAGTATTTAGAAAATTTATTTCTTTTGCTCAAGGTATGTAAACACATCTTATCACTTAACGACTGAATGGAACTACACAGCACAGTATCTATTCAAGAACCACATACCTACTGTAGTATAAATTCCAAGAACCACATCATATCAATTCCAATAAACATAATATCAATTTCAATAACCACATAGTACGGTATCAAATCCAAGGACCACACAGTATAAATTCCTGGAACCACATAGTTATCAACTCCAAGAACCGCACAGTATAAATTCCAAGAACCACATAGTATCAACTCCACCTAGAACCACACAGAATACATTCCTAGAACCACATAGTATCAACTCCAAGAACCACACAGTATAAATTCCTAGAACCACATAGTATCAACTCCACCAAGAGTGACACAGTATACATTCCTAGAACCACATAGTATCAACTCCAAGAACCACACAGTATACATTCCAAGAACCACATAGTATCAACTCCACCTAGAACCACAAAGAATACATTCCTAGAACCACATAGTATCAACTCCAAGGACCACACAGTATAAATTCCTGGAACCACATAGTTATCAACTCCAAGAACCACACAGTATAAATTCCAAGAACCACATAGTATCAACTCCACCTAGAACCACACAGAATACATTACTAGAATCACATAGTATCAATTCCAACAACCGCTGTTAATGATACAATCAATCTTAATTCATTTTCAGTGTTTACTTTATTACAAACAATCACAACGTTTTGACTTCATAACATCGCAATTTTAATTGTTACAAAAGTGCCTCTAAAAATTACGTAAAATTATATGATTTAATCAATATCCAATATTGTCCAAGAGTCATACTAAAACGATTACAGACATACAATGAGATCACAGTAGGCCTACTCCTTGGTCATACTAACTTCGGCAGAAAGAGGAAATTTACCTCATTTCTTCTTTCTCTGCGGTAAGGGGGGGTGGGGGGAATTGAGTAACCTTATGGTAAGTCTCCATGGGGGCCTGGTTGAACTCTAGCAAAGCAGCGTCCATTGAACTGATTGATACTTTCCTCTCAAAGGTTAAGTGCAAAATAAGATCATCATATACATCACATTAAAATAATGTAATTAACGTGGTACTTAAAACATATTAGGTACAGCAAAAGGTCCTATCATTAATAGAAAATTGCACTCCATTTAACCCATAAAGTAAGAGGGCCATAACAAACAAGAGGCGTCCTGAGTATTCCTGTGAAAGTCACAAGACTACTATAACTGGTCACGTGGTAGATCCGAAGGTCGCCCACCGACTCGACCCACTCATCGTGTACAACTTACTGAATGTACTTGTTGTACTTGTGTGTGGCATTCCATTCTACGGCCGGTCACCAATCACTTCTTAAACTTAGAGAAATTATGCAAAATACCTTTCCCTCAATCTTTATCGTTAAACATCGACGTAGATTATGTAATCATAATTTCACTAAACATAACCTCAATTTTTCAACTACTCGTGATCAAATGTATTTGACATGATATATAAATAAGATTTTCACACCCAAGGTCCGTGTTTATGATTAAGCTCGGCCAATCAGACAATTTTAATGATCAGCATAATTTATACGAAGCATTAAGAGAATAAAAATAGTTTTCGAATCAGAATCATTCAGTTGAGCAAGGTTATTTTTAAGGTAATGCATACGTATTATTAATTGCGTTGAAGGGCTTCTATGTTCAGTCACTCTAAACTCTGTGGTTTACTTTAGCTTGTTTCGGTAGAGTAGCATTATTAAAAACCTTGTTTACCTCTTCAAGTGATTTATTTTGCCTAGTCTGACCACCAAACTTGCAATTTATTACTTCCAAAACAAAATGTTGCACTCAAATTGTTACCCTAGTTAAGGATATCTGCCTCGGGGTTTTGCTATTTGCGGCAAACCGGGGTTTTTGTCATTTGAGGTCCGACTTTAACGGACCCTCTAATCCCGCAAATAGCATGGATTTTTGGACTACTAAGTCGATTTATTTAAGACTCGTTAATTTCTCTGAGTAATAAAAACACTCCATAATTTATCGATAATAGACGAAATGAATGAACAATATTTACTAGCTTCAATTCTTCAATAAACTAATGATAAACCACACAAAACGGTCGATTGAAACACATTTTATATGAACCAAACAACTTGTGTTAACTATGGCATTGAAAATACGCATATAATACTATCCATACGACATTGGTACGAAATAACTTTACGTTTATAATTTAGTACCGGTATATTATTTTCATCGAATTTCCAACACGTACATGACTTTCCATTGTGAGGTCCTTTACGCGAGTTTACCAAAGTGTTTTCACATAAAATAAATAATCATGGGTGGAATCCACATTTCGAATAATTAAAAACCATAACTATTAACGATTAAAACAATTAATTCATGTGAGCAATGATTGATTGGATGCAAGTAGAAAAGCTGTTATTTTGATTGTTATTGCAATAATTGTTCCTCTGAATATCCCTTTTTCCACACCTCCATTTTGTTAGGCTAACTGACAACTGTTAGTTACACCAATATTTGAACTAATCAAAGCATGAAAGTTTGATCCTTGATCAACGTGACTTGATCATCGCAGACTATAGATGAAACCCTATTAGGTGGAAGTTACGAACATTTTAAAACATTACTGTACTTTAGACTATGATTTTCTATTTATTTACATTTTTTATTATTTTCAACCATTTTACTTTGGTGTTCGTTAATATTTTTAAGGACTTCTACTGATAAAAGTGTATGGGATGTTAAACTGGGCAATGAATTATAATTTATTTGTCCTTCATTGCATTACGAAATAAACATAACAGCCTTTCAAATATTTGCAACCCTACAGAGTAGAAAGAAACAAATAGTGTGCTGAGTTATTTCTCCAGTTCGCCATGAAGGTGGCAGGGCCAGCACCTTGTCAGTCCTTTATTCCCCCAAATCCTCAAGGATAAACGTAGTAATTCTTATCACAGATCTATGAAGACGTTCAGTAGTTGTAATCTATTTTTACGTGTCACTGAGGAGTTCACTGCGGTCGTAAGAAAGCGACTTCTGTTTCTTTTTTTCTCTGTGGTAACCGTATATACTCAAGTTTAGGCATGCCTGATTTGGATAGGTAGAATATGAAATTTATGAAGACTAATAACAAATAGAATTTTCTCCGGAGTTTTGCTTACATGGTACTGAACAATATAAACACGAATTAAAATGATTATTGTAATTTATTAAAATAGATCAATACAAACTAAATAGTTGATATCAAGATCAATAATTACTAACCTGCCAACAGTTCAAATATAAATTGTAATTGTTTGATTAATTATTAATAAAATTCGTTAAAATATTTTAAAATTAAAAACATTTTATATTCGAACTGTCGACGGTTAGTAAAAACTAATCGTAAACTTCGTAGTTCAGGGGCTATAAATAATGAATTTATAATCAATATCAAACAAAACAATTTTAAAAGGGTATCACTGACAAACAACACGAGTGAATTACTTTACACCTCCATTATGCCTGTGATACAAAGCTTTCTGTAACAAAGTAGCTTGAAAGGAAGGTAAAAGGTGAGACGCAGCAGGGACTAGATTAAAAGTATGACAGTGCTAAACGGACGGTCCTTGGCTATTGTTCACACAATTACAATCAATCCTCTACTTTGTTCTGACAAGTATGGCACGCATCTCCAGCGGTATAACCAGGTGTGGCTGGAAGGAGGGGGGAGGGCAGGGAGATTAAAACAACTCACTGGGTATCGTTAGAAAATAATATATGAATTGTTAAAAATAATCATATAAACAATCTTGTAATGTGTCAATAATACAAACAAACAAAACAGAAACAAACAAATCAATAATAATTAAATTTTGAATATTTGAATATTATAAAAATGTAAGTAATATTCAAACGGCTATCTAGTGGTACCGTCCATATCATACAGAGTTTCAAGCCATCCAAACAAGCCATTCAAGACACTGATGGCCCACACATCTACTCGGTAATGGACCTCCACCCGTAGACGAGTAGATCAACCGTCCTTTTCTACCCACCTATGACGACTATGGATGGATCTCACCCAACGACGAGTATATCTCCCTACTAGCCATTCAAGACACTGATGGCCCACACATCTACTCGGTAATGGACCTCCACCCGTAGACGAGTAGATCAACCGTCCTTTTCTACCCACCTATGACGACTATGGATGGATCTCACCCAACGACGAGTATATCTCCCTACTAGCCATTCAAGACACTGATGGCCCACACATCTACTCGGTAATGGACCTCCACCCGTAGACGAGTAGATCAACCGTCCTTTTCTACCCACATATGACGACTATGGATGGATCTCACCCAACGACGAGTATATCTCCCTACTAGCCATTCAAGACACTGATGGCCCACACATCTACTCGGTAATGGACCTCCACCCGTAGACGAGTAGATCAACATTCCTCTTCTACCCACCAATGACGACTATGGATGGATCTCACCCAACGACGAGTATATCTCCCTACTAGCCATTCAAGACACTGATGGCCCACACATCTACTCGGTAATGGACCTCCACCCGTAGACGAGTAGATCAACATTCCTCTTCTACTCACCAATGACGACTATGGATGAATCTCACCCAACGACGAGTATATCTCCCTTCTAGCCATTCAAGACATTGATGGTCCACACATCTACTCGCCAAAGAACCTCGCCAAGGTAGACGAGTAGATCAACCGTCCTTTTCTACCCACCTATGACGACTATGGATGGATCTCACCCAACGACGAGTATATCTCCCTACTAGCCATTCAAGACACTGATGGCCCACACATCTACTCGGTAATGGACCTCCACCCGTAGACGAGTAGATCAACCGTCCTTTTCTACCCACCTATGACGACTATGGATGGATCTCACCCAACGACGAGTATATCTCCCTACTAGCCATTCAAGACACTGATGGCCCACACATCTACTCGGTAATGGACCTCCACCCGTAGACGAGTAGATCAACCGTCCTTTTCTACCCACCTATGACGACTATGGATGGATCTCACCCAACGACGAGTATATCTCCCTACTAGCCATTCAAGACACTGATGGCCCACACATCTACTCGGTAATGGACCTCCACCCGTAGACGAGTAGATCAACCGTCCTTTTCTACCCACCTATGACGACTATGGATGGATCTCACCCAACGACGAGTATATCTCCCTACTAGCCATTCAAGACACTGATGGCCCACACATCTACTCGGTAATGGACCTCCACCCGTAGACGAGTAGATCAACCGTCCTTTTCTACCCACCTATGACGACTATGGATGAATCTCACCCAACGACGAGTATATCTCCCTACTAGCCATTCAAGACACTGATGGCCCACACATCTACTCGGTAATGGACCTCCACCCGTAGACGAGTAGATCAACATTCCTCTTCTACCCACCAATGACGACTATGGATGGATCTCACCCAACGACGAGTATATCTCCCTACTAGCCATTCAAGACACTGATGGCCCACACATCTACTCGGTAATGGACCTCCACCCGTAGACGAGTAGATCAACATTCCTCTTCTACTCACCAATGACGACTATGGATGAATCTCACCCAACGACGAGTATATCTCCCTTCTAGCCATTCAAGACATTGATGGTCCACACATCTACTCGCCAAAGAACCTCGCCAAGGTAGACGAGTAGATAAACATTCCATCCACCTATGACGGCAATGGATCTCCAGCCAACAAGTAGTTCTCCCTTCCATCAACTCATGCGACAATGGATCTCCAGCTAACAACGGATATATCAACCTTCAACCCACAATTGGTTTTCAGACAATTTTCACTCCTGAATAAAGTAATGTTAGGGTCTACATCAGTCAGTGTACTCCACGACGATCGTGTCAACACGTTCTGACCGGCCTTGAGAAGGCGGGTGATTAATTACAGTTTTCAACGTTCTCATTGAATGTCGACAGATCCGTTCTGAGGGCGAGGAGCAAAATGCAACTAGAATGACAAAGCACCAGTCTTGGACAAAGCGCGACCACGGATATAGTAGGCCTAAATGAGAAATGATGACTTCGCTGTCCTTGGGTATTGTATGGGGTTTGCAAATCGTCTGTCTAAGACGTTCAACAGAAGAATATCTGAACCGCAAATAAGCAATTGTAACGCGGGTGAAAAACGATCTTAGGTATTTGGACAAAGGTATTAGTCGCATTTTGTAGGTCTGTATTGTGAATTTGAATATACGCAAATAGCGTAATTATTCAACCGCTAATAATACAAAATGCTTCATCAACTAATCGGCGTGTCCAAGAACGTTGCTTACGGTCGGCGCTTCGGAGTAAAAGTTATTATTAATATTATATGTTTGTAAAAAACAATTTAATCTTGTTAATAGCATTAACGTGTTCTTACAGTAACAATAAATTTCCTTCTGCCCAAACAACGATCAATCACGTCATATACTGACAGACTATTTATTATTACTAGATGTTTGCGTTTCTTTCTGAACCGGAGTACCGATCAACACTCCAGAATTCTATCAATGGAGACTGGCTGGAATGTGTGACCTCTGTCGACCTGATGACGCACCATAGTGGTAGCCACCATCTTGGAACTCGCCGGCGTGGCACGGTGCGGTGTGTCGGCGGCGATGACTTGGCTATCTCTTCCCTGCCAATCGCCGAGCTGTCCTTGTCGGTGTTTTGTTCCTGTGGGTTCCTTCTCAAGGTTGCTTCGGTACATCCGACACGGCCGAGAAACTGATATGGGCTTCTTGCATCACCTTAGAAAACTGCATCGCAGGGATTGCAAGGACACCACAGTTCCAGGAGGTCGAATTTTTTCAAGCTGTCTTGAGTTACTATAACATTGTATCTCAAAGGCTATTCTTTGTGTAAATAAAAGTATATAGTTTCTCAAATATATCTGAAAAATATTTCTGACCCTCTACAGTTTCCAACATACACGAAAATGCGTTATATATTAAGAAATAATTGGAACAGTACAGTAACGAGTGCGGAGAATAATTAGCTATACCATAAACGTTACCAGTTTAACACTGTTTCATGTTTAGTAAACTGATCAGGCAACCACAGCGACAGCTGAACACTTCACGCAACTCAAGCGTGACATACACCTTGAAACTCCTGTAAATTCACGTCTCTTTTGAGCATTTCAAACCTCTATCTTGCTATAAGATAGCAATAAGTAAATAAGTTAATCCGTCGCGGATTTACAGACACTACAACAATGAATACAAATGTCTTAATAAATTTGTATTCATTGTTGTAGTGTAGTCACTAGGCCTACTACCATTCATTTTACTAAAATCAATGCTACTCTATAAAAGAACTCTCTCATGTATGTTTTATTTCCTTTTCATTTAAGTGGTGAACAATTCAACTCATCTGGCAATTGGAGTGATCATTCTGAAGCTCACACTCTTTAGATAACCAGTTCGAAAAGGAAAGAAGTAACTGTCATTTCCTGAACTTGTCGCCTACATTTACTTCCCTATATACGGGTCGAACGGCAGGGCAGAAGGGCAGCTACCATCGTGTGAAGGGTTTCTTATAAGGGTAGACGGAGCGAATGGCGCGTCGATATTGAACACCAACCTTTAGACTAATCCCAAGATTTGAAGATATAAATACAATTGATCAATATACACATCACTATTTGAATGAAATTGTATTAACACTCTATATTGAACAATAAAGATATCTAATTGCCATTGAGATAGGTTTAGCACGACACCGTACGAAATTACCTCTAGAAAGGTTAGTTGATATATTCCGTTATTATTTAGCTGGCAAAGTTTTCCTCAGTTAAAACTTGTTTTTGAATGTACATGCCTTGAAATTAAAAAAAACACATAACACCATCAAGAACAAAATACTTCGGGAATACTAAGAGATTCTAATAAAATTTAAATTGAATTGCATTTTCATGCTCTGATCTAAATATTATCACTAGAACATATCGCCTGTTAAGATATATATGAAGATGATAAACGATTTATCATTACAGAGAGATGGGTCGATTACAAATCTTAAAAAATATCAGAATTCTATGATTCGTAGGTTGACGTCACTTCTGTATTCTGTAATAATAGCAATGGAAAAATAGCAACAATCACCACCTTATAATTTTCGTTTTATAATCAATATAACTACTGTGTCAATAGTTAATTCCACTGACATGTAATGGCTGCATATGAAAGTCATTTGTTAAAATTCTCAACCGGGTAGATTAAATTAATATTGAAGTTTTTTTACCAACAAATAGTATGAAAAATAGTATAACAAATAGTATGACATAAAGCTTCGACTCAACGCAACATTCTATCACAAATCGATTTGTCAACGAAATACAACTTAAACGTTTTATTACAGGCCTAATTGTTTTAATAATTAGAACGTTTTATAGATCGAAGTACATTACAATTCACACCTCATACTAATAGAGACTACACGTAAACCTGTTCTTAGACTATGATAAGTCAACTTAACCAACAAAAAAAGCTGGTGAGAAAATTGCAGTGTAAAGCTTTAATTAAAGTTCTGTTTACATTACCATACATATTTCGCCCATGCTATACTTTCCACTAATTCCCAATTTTGGACAAATAACCAAGTATGGTGTTGTACAGTAATATGACGCCGAAAAAATAATATAGTGCAGAGACACAGAGATCAATATCGCGTGATAGCTCAGAATTAGAGCTCCCCCCTCTAGGTAGAGTCACTATCCTGATGAGACGCCCTTGATTTACAATTTGTATAAATAATAATTGTTATCTCTTTTATAGTTAACAACTGACAGCAAACTATCACTAATAAGGAATTCGCATCGCATGACTCAAAGAACGGAGTGAGCTATTCCCATCGATATATAGCCTACTCGATGGTTATTCCAGACCGATGCTCCTAATCGATATCTGAGACTTCCAGATCCGTTTTTACGAACTCAGAGAGAATCAATACGAAATACAAACTTGGGGTCAAGAAAATGTATAGCTGAAAACTCCTGAATTTTACTTTGAAAATCACTAAATAAATATATAAAATATGGAATTATCGTTGAACACAACGTCACCTTCTGAAGAAATCTATACTGTATGGTAAATGACAAAATATACGTTTGTCATGCATTTTTAAAATGATTTCAAACCTTTTGGTGATAACATTTTTTTAAATGTAGTCTATTATTATCGATATAAATTAAATAGTAACAAGTAAATTACGGTTTAATAATAATAATTATCAAATGCCTTGTGACAACATTTACAACAATGATTACAACGTCATCTCTTGATGTTATGGATTATTAGTAAAAACTAATTGTTCTTACTTCAGTGACGTCAAATGACTATATTTTTATTATTTTAATATATGATATATATTAAAATACTAATATTGATATACTAGGGGACACCCCTGCACGCTTCGCGTGACAACTCCGTCACTCGCTGCGTCCGTTACACCTCTGCCTTCGGCCTCGGCCTGTAACTTTTGTAGGTTAACTATATCACGTAACAATATTGCATTAATTTACTGTATCTTGCTCACACAACTTAAACCCATTTGTTAGTATAAACACCAAATGACATAACTTTAGCGTATTTGAATACTTTTCATTTTATTTGGTTTTGTTTAAAAGCTGAAGATTAATTAAATTAACTACATTAGATTAAGGTTGCAGCCTTCAACTGCGGTAGAGCGGAGCCTTACAATCTAATGTGAATAAAACCGTCTTTCTTCTACGGTTTATCAATATGAAATATCGAACCTCCTCAAAACCACAAACCCAATATTACAAACACTATTTTTTACATTCCAACAGATATTAAAACTTTTTGGAAATCATAATTTACATTTTAACAGATGTTACTTAATCAAATCTCTCTTCATATTATTCTTATAGCCAAAAAACGAACTTTGAGGGCTTCCCATAATCTTCAGAGTAAAGATATTGAACATTTCAGACCCTATTGCACAACTACGAACAGAGGCAAATTTTTTGACATCACAACAGTTTAAATTGATCAACAAATAAAAGAGGAGTTGCGTTGACAAAAAACGGCTTCACGTATTACATATAAGGATTTTTTTTAAATATTTTAGTACTTTTTTCAATAGACTCAATTAGGGTTTCCTTTACAGTTGATTGTGTAATGATGGGATTTGTGGTTATAAATGTGGTTATAGATATCTGTTATAAATGCCAATACAGATAGACGAAAACTAAACATTTTAGTTTATGCGTTTTTCTTATACTACAAAAATTACAAATAAACGCCTAGACAAATTGCGAGTAATTATTCATCTAAAATCTTTGATATACATTACTCTAATACAGTGACTTTCTTCCCCGTTCCCCTTATTATTGGCCATTAAATAACATAAAAAATATACAGTACAAAATACTTCTGTTTCAGGGTTGAACCATGAGTTGAACTGTCATCTCCTCTCACCGAGCTACGTCCGTGACAGTACAACTCCTACCTCTGCAATTCAATCAATACTAACTAATCAAATTCCCTGCAAAATGAGCGTAATAGGCAACTATGTGATTCATAGTATGGATGACAGCACCGTTGTCACATGAATTATCGTTTGCCGTTCACCACTGAAAGGCAGCATTTAATAACAAACACAGGATGACTGCAACAGGTTGCCGTCGCTACCCTTTGTGAGCAGTCAGGCCATATCATCGTTCCGGGACCTCGTGAACGGTTCTCCGACAGA